>JAINUG010000008.1:3152007-3345300 GCA_029706075.1 Aldrovandia affinis | reverse complement strand
TGCGGATGGGCTTTCTTAATTAAAAACGAGAAAACAAAGACTTTGATTATGTGCATTATGTTATGTTAAATTAAATGTGCATAACAAATAAACTGGCATTGCTGCTTTCCTGCTATCATAGCTGTACAGTCTCATCTGTTTCAGCTTGGCACAACATGTGACATACTTCAACCAATCACAGCCCAGTTCAAGATAAACGCCCGGGGAAGACTAATGTAATAGCACGATTCATCAGTTTATGTCAGAGTGTTTGGCATTTATAGGCAGTTTTGTGATAAGCCACATCCACTGCCAACTTTATTGGCTACTTCAGCCATGTTTATTTATGTAGCAACATTATTTATAACAACTTTTTAGAGGAGAGAGCAGCGAACAAATTGATGAAGGTTGCATGTCATTGCATGAAATGATAGAAGAGGAGATGGCTTTTAAGCATTTTTCATAAAATTTAAAATGGCATGTTTTGTGATGTTTTGTTGATCCATCTGAAAGATAGGGAAATTTGACTGAAAATGTGTAACAATTCAATATGATGGACAGTTCAAGATGGTGGACATCTGTGGAACTATATATAATTGAATCTCTTGGGGGGATGAACCTCAGTAACAAGTATTAGACCTCAGCGAAATACGATTTTTTTACAATAGGATTTCTAGGCGTTTATGTGAAAAGCCATGCCATACTGCAAGTTCATTGGCTCATGGCAGCAACATTTCTTTGAGTAGCAACTTTCCATGTACTAACCTTTTAGAAGAGAGCCCACAGAACAAATTGGTGAAAGTTGCATATTGATACATCAAATTATCTAGGAGGTGTCTTTTATTTATGGTCACGATCTATGATCATTTAAATACTGCAATATCAATTTTCTGTAATAGTGCCACCAAGTGGCCAATCAACATCAAAATCTTTCATTGGGCCACTTTCAGAAGCCTCTGCCAATGTGCCAAGTTTAGGAAGAACTGGCCAGGCAGTTTTTGTGATCCTCAGATTCAGATTCAGATTCAGATTTCTTTATTGTTACATCTGTGATACTAGGTACACCAGAGTAAAAATCTTGGGCCTGGCCCCTCAACTTCGCAGCATCAGAAATAACACACAGAAATAACACACATTGTAAACAAAATAGTAATAACCGGAATAGTAATAACAATAACAACAATAACAATAACAATAAGAATAGTAGCAGCACTGTATTTCAGATAGCAGTGATGGTATTGAATAGCAGCAGTGGTATTCACATGATGCTTGAAAACCAGATAGCAGCAGTATTAAAGTGGGTAGTGTGTGTGTGTGTGTGTGTGTGTGTGTGTCACGGCAGGGACCAGAAAACCAGGCGCGGACCCAGAAATGCAGAAACTTATTTTATTAGGTGAACAGGCAAAGGTCAGGCAGGAGTAATCAGGGCAATGCAGAGATCCAAAGGATGGTCGGGGACAGGCAGAGTTCGTTGCGGGCTTCAGGGGTATCAGGGGCAGGCAAGGCGTGGTCAGTGGGCAGGCGAAGGTCGAAAACGAGAAGGCAGTCCAGGGAACACAGGGAGGAGCGGGAACGAGACTGGGGTACTGACGAACACTGGAGCACGAGCACGAACACGAACACGAACACGAACACGAACACGAACACGAACACGAACACGAACACGAACACGAACACGAACACGAACAACACGAACACGGGAGAGTAATGTGAGCATACGCAAAGCACAAGACAATCTGGCAACGAACATGGGAAAACACACAGCTTAAATACATTTAGACCTAACAAGAAACAATCAGGAATAAACATGAATGCAGCTGACTGCAATCAGACACATGAGGAATTAAGTGGAAACGATAATACAATAACGAGACAATCAGGAAATGAACAGTTAACCACATCAGACATAACGAGAAACAGATGAAACAGATAATACACTGACGAGACTGGAACAGGTAAGCGAAAGTAAAAACACGGACCAGACACCAAGGAAACATGGAACAAACTACAAACGCTTAGTTAGGGGAAACACGAACACGAGACGTGACATGTGTGTGTGTGTGTGTGTGTGTGTGTGAGTGTGTGTGCGCGTGAGTGTATGTATGTCCGTGCTAAGTCTACATCAACAACAACCCAACAACACAGTGCAAATGAGCATACAGTATTATTATATACAGTGAGGTGGTCTTACTGCTAGGCTTTGGGCCTGTCGCACCTCCTACGGTGCCCATGGAGGACTATGCATGGCAGGGGCGTCCCCTTCCCTGAGCCAGGCCCTGTCCCTGACCGCATACCAAGAGGTTTAGCTGCAGGGTCATCAGCTGGGAACCACCGATCGTTAATGTTTCGCCCCTTATCTCAGAACATCTCCTGGTGGCGGGGCAGTGAACAGGGACGTCTCCCTGACACCCCCTGCAGCTTAACCTATGCGGATGTTGCTCCCCAAGTCTTGTCTCGTCATCTCAACCAGAGCCAATGGCTTGCTTTTTCTGCTTCTTCTGAATAAATATATAAAATATAAGGTAACAATGTACGAAACTTAAGTACAGTCTTAAAGTACAAAATAGCAGACTCAGTGGTAGTACAGCAAATCAAAGTAGCAGCAAGTGGTGCTAGGGGCACGAGGCAACAGTACAGGAGTGAGTAGTGTGTGTGTGTGTGTGTGCGCGCGCGTGCGTGTGCGAGTGTCGCCTGCGCGTGCTGAGTCTGTGCAGGTGTGTCTGTGCTCAGTCCATCTGGATGTGCAATATTGGCAGTTGGGCTAGCTAGGCTAGTGGCCAGAGTTCAGTAGCCTGATATCTTGGTGGAAGAAGCTGTCTCTGAGCCTACTGGTCCTGGCCTGGAGACTGCGGTACCGTTTGCCTGACGGTAGCAGCTGGAACACGCAGTGGTTGGGGTGGCTGGGGTCTTTGATGATCCTGTGGGCTCTGCTGGCACACCGGCTGTTGTACAGTTCCTGGATGGAGGGGAGGGGCGTGCCTCCACTGATGTATTGAGTGGACCGCACCACCCTCTGCAGTGCCTTGCGGTTGAGGCCTAAGCAGTTTCCGTACCACTCGGTGATGTTGCCGGTCAGGATACTCTCAGTAGTGCCTCTGTAGAAAGCCCGCAGGATCTTGGGCCCCATCCCGAACTTCTTCAGCCGCCTGAGGTAGAAGAGGCGTTGTTGTGCCTTCTTGACTACGTGGCCAGTGTGGGCGGACCAGGACAGGTCCTCAGTGATGTGGACACCGAGGAACCTGAAGTCACTGACCCGCTCCACAGTGGACCCGTCGATGGTGAGGGGCTCCTGCCTCTCTCTCTCCTTCCTGTAGTCTACGATGAGCTCCTTGGTCTTGTCAACGTTGAGAGAGAGGTTGTTCTCCTGACACCATTGTGCTAAGTTGCTGACCTCTCTCCTGTAGGCCGTCTCATCGTTGTCCGTGATCAGGCCTATCACCGTCGTGTCATCGGCGAACTTGATCACTCTGGCTCAGGACGCAACCCTGGGGGGCCCCGGTGTTGAGGGTCAGAGGGGCGGAGGTGATGGGGCCCATCCTCACCACCTGGCGCCGGTCCGACAGGAAGTTCAGGATCCAGCCGCAGAGGCCGGGGTTCAGCCTCAGGTCCCAGAGCTTGGTGTTGAGCCTGGAGGGTATTATGGTGTTGAACGCTGAGCTGTAGTCCACGAACAGCATTCTCACATAGGTGTTCCTCTTCTCCAGGTGGGTGAGGACGGTGAGGAGTGCGGTGGAGATGGCGTCGTCCGTGGATCTGTTCTGTCTGTATGCAAATTGGTAGGGGTCCAGGGTGAGCGGTAACAGGCTACAGATGTGCTTTTTGACTAGCCTCTCGAAGCATTTGCTCACGATGGGTGTGAGTGCAACAGGGCGCCAGTCATTTAAGCCTGTTACCTTGGTCTTCTTTGGCACCGGGACAATGGTGGCTGACTTGAAGCAGGCGGGGACTATCCCAGTGGAGAGGGATAGGTTGAATATGTCTGTGAATGGGCCAGCCAACTGCGACGCACACACCTTGATCACTCGACCCGGGATCTCATCAGGTCCGGCCGCTTTGCGGGGGTTGACGCGCATAAATTCCTTCCGTACCTCGTCCTCAGTGAGGACGAGGGCGGAGCTCGTGTCTGCGGAGGTTGGTGCTCTCGCCGGCGTACTGTCATTCACCTCGAAGCGGCCGAAGAAGTTGTTCAGCTTGTCCGGGAGGGTGGCGTCGTCGACAGCTGTGCTGGGTTTCTTTTTAAAGTCTGTGATGGTGTGCAGGCCCTGCTACAGGCTGCGTGGGTCGTTGTTGCTTAGCTGGCCCTCCAACTTCACCCTGTCGTTGCGCTTGGCGTCTCTGATCCTGGCGGAATAATAATAATAAAACCTGCAAATACAATACCTGCGGTGCTTGGCCCCATAATTATAGAAGAGTGAAACTTTATGGGTGGAGCTAACTCGTGCTGCCAATGACTCACTGATTTGAACCAATTCAAGTTTTTTGGCTATGATAAACAAAGGCACTTAATTGGTTTCGCAAGTTTGAGATTGACAGCCTATGGTAGCTCCATCCACAGTGCAATTTGTGAAGCCTCCATTCAACATTACTAGGGAAGAGCAAACTGCTTTATAAACTGTTAAAATTGTCTCAAGCTCACTCCCAATAATACAACTGAGGTGTTTAAATGACAACCGTTTGAAATAGGTATAATGTTGTTCTAGGTGTTAGTTTTTCGCTCGAGCATCTGGAAAGGGAAGTTTGTGAGTTTGGATTCCTGGTTCTAGCAGTTGTGCCAGTGTTATGTTATACAGTAGCTCAGTGGCTGAGCTGCCTTGAAATGTCACCTCCAATTGGAACTCCACTAAAATGAGATCATAATTGACCATTAATTATTAGGAAAGCACATCCCTGGAAGTTGTGGATTTATCTCACATCAGTGTCAACATGGTGAGGATCAGATTTCTGTAAGGTTATGAGTCTGACAAGCGAGGCTATTTGTGGTGTGATCAGGGGAGGGGTGAATGACCAACTGGTTTCTTGGTCCTTTGACTTGTGGCTACTATTGCGTAAGCCTGTGATGTAAAAAAAAAATATTTGTTCATGAAAACTGACTTTTTCTCCGGCCTAAAAACACAATCCTTTTCAGCTGGAATACACATTTAAAAAATGACGAATCACATGATTTTTTTAAAATTCCGTACAAAATGTGGAGCGCAGTGTGCAAATAGTGCTGTAAGAAACATTTGCTAGATTGAACAGAGAAAGAGAAATGGCCAAATTCCAAACGTCTAAAAATCTGTTCCAAAATCTCATATCTGTTATCGAATCTGTTATACATTTAGAAACGTCCTCCAATTTAAGTAATCTACAATTGAACTCAAGAACTTCAAACAAGTTGTATATTTATGAAGATATTGTTATTGTTGAATTCAATTTTAAAGAATAGTTAGCAGTGTAAATAATTGCGTTTTCTGGAATAACAATATTATTCATAAAACAAAATATGTTTTTCTGAACAATTGTATTAGTATTGTAGGTTTGGCATAAAATGTACCTCATTACTTATATCGTTTATTTTATATCTCTTTTGTTCATCTTTATCAAGGCTATGAATGAAAACAGATTCTACTGCATATGGGAGAATATTTGCTAAATGTGCCATGGGTGTATAAGAATCCCGCCTATTCAGCAGTGAGAGCAGAATGTAATATTCTTCAAAATGTTCTGTTCATATCGTCTCTGTGGTGTGGCTGTTAATTACAACCAAAATAACTGTTATTCCAAATCACGTCTGTGAGAAGACCGTGGAGTTCACAATAACATTTTCTGTTCAATTTAACTGCTGCTGCAGAGACACATAGATTTGGGAAAAATGGTACATAATCCCCACCACATTTGATATTTTTCTGATCTAGGGGTGCAACGGCCCTATTGTAATTCGAACCCTGATTATTTCCTCATTTCAGGTTATTTCAGACAGGTATTGGAAACTTGCCTCTGGCATGTAATGCTCCTGATGTTTTGAACACTGAACTGAAGGAATGCTTTTGTCACAGTTGCGACAGTTGCCACAGGAGTATTAGTATTACAGAAAACAATGTTTTGTATATACTGTATCAAAACACATAGTTGATAAGTATTTGAACATAAACCTCAGGGAAAATGTTCAGCCAGACATACCAAGTAAAGGGTCCTTGAAGGTACTTAACCTGAATTGTTTCAGTTAATATCCAGCTGTATAAATGGATTGTATGAAAGGAAATGTAAACTGTGTAAGTTGCTCTGGATAAGAGCATCTGCTAAATGCCTGTAATGTAATAACCTTGAATATTTTCAGCTTTGGAACGTACATCCAAACATGCAAGTAACTTTAAAACATTTTCTGAATGATACATTTTCTCGAGAAGGAAACCATATGAACAATAATTTGAAGGTGAAGTGGAAAAATTATGTTGAAATAGAAGAACAGAAGATGAAGAAATCATTTACAAAACTCATTATCCCATTATCAAATATTTTTTCCACCTGTCCAAGATGAGTCTCAACCCCTACCTCTGCCTCTGAATCCTATCTGGCCAGTTTAAATTCATAATCACAGTAACAATTGTTCTCACGGTTGACCTACTTAGACTCTCAGGGTACAAGGAAGCAATTATAATAACTGGAAATGGTGTAGATATGTCTCTAAACATGGGCCTTCCCTCAAATATGTTTTAAATAGAAATGGATTACTCTCTTTTATGACACTCCCCTTCAGATAAGATGAGGCTAAATAAGTTTTAACTGAAAAAAATAAAAATATACTGAATATATATATGCTGAGAGTGGATCTTTTATGAATGTGCTCTCCCTCATTCCCACAATCAGTTAAGAAGCACATGCACTTTGTTATTATACCTTGAATGAAGTAACAGTCAAAATACTGTAAATACAATCAAATGTGTGCATCCCAATGAGCAAAATGTCATCTCCATTCCACCCTTCAATGTAACATACCCTATAGTTAGGGCACTGCGGTTGAAGTATGTGCACTCTTGCAGTCCACTCACCCACAAGCCAGTAACTAGTTTCCACACAAAAGGCTAATAATATATATATATATATGCCATTTAGCAGACGCTTTTATCCAAAGCGACTTAAGGTAGTGAATGCATACATTTTTCAGTACATGTGGTCCCAGTGGGAATTGAACCCACAACCTAAGCGTTGCCAATGCCATGCTCTACCTACTGAGCTCTCTTGTATCTCTATGGACCAACAAAACCACTCACTCAGTCTATTGCATTTAATGATCTAGTACTACATAAGGGGGTGAGTACCAATCAATTAAATAGTTAAATCAATCAATCAATAAATCAACTAAGTTAAAGACCAAAAATAAATAAATAATCATCCAATCGAGCCTATCACCCAACCTACAAACTAAACAATCAACCAACTAGCCAACCAACTATCCAATAAATCTCTCAATCAACAAATCAACAATCAATATATATGGAACAACAAAGCCATTCACTCACTTACCCTATTGCAGTTAATAATCCAGTTCATTATTTGAGTTAATTATTTAGAGAAACTATCAATCATGAAAGAAATAAGTGACACACAGAGTACATTAATAAAAAATAAATATATAATTGTTCCTGAACAATATATATGCACATGCAAAAAAAAAATTGATTAAAAAACATAGAAATACAAATTAAATTAAATTTAATAAAAACTAAAATATAAAATTAAAATATATAATGTTTCACAACATGATGTATGGATGGAAGTAAAAATTAGGGTTTGTTCGATCACATTAATATTTGAATTAGAGGTGGAGGTCTAACTTACTTTCATTTTTTCAGATTCCAGTTCAAATATGAAAATGTATGGACCCCTGTTTAGGGTACAACAAGCAACTAGGAAAACGAGTTCCTGCTGTTTGAGGACAAAGCCATTGTGCAGGTCTCCGGGAAATACAATTCACCTAACTACATCTATCAGCTGCTGTTTGTCACCAGTAGAGGGCACTCTCTCGCCGCAGGCCAGCCTATCGGCAACTCCTTCAACTTCTATCCAGTTCATGGCCAGAGTGAGTTGCGGATTGTTAGTGGGCGTTACGATGTTAGTGGTATCCCCTCCATTGGTGCACACTGGGCACTAATCTACCGTAACGATACCAAGGCAACCCTCACCCCCACACCTACCCCAGTCCCTGGATGTGGACCCCCTTCACGTGGTTTAGCCCCCCCCACTGACTACCTAACTCAGAGGCGCAAAGTCAGCCAGCCCTGAGTCACCTTGGACTGACCATGATACAGTCTTTTTTACACACCCTGTGCCAGCCAGAAGAGGATGGGCTCCCCCCCCTTTTAGTCTGGTTCCTCCCAAGGTTTCTCCCTATCAAGGGAGTTTTTCCTTGCCACTGTCGCCTTAGGCTTGCTTTTGGGGGGGTCTAGGCCTGGGTTCCTTTCTGTTAAGCGTTTTGTGACAATGCATTTGTGAAAAGCGCTATACAAATACATTTGATTTCATTTTATGTTCTGGAAATAAGATACACTCTTTGACTTTCCTGGAATAGTGGAGAAGGGGAGGATGGAAGGTTAATACAGTATCTGTTTGTCTACACAGCCGTTAGATAGACATGCTCAGATGGCCAGTATAACATGCATGTGCAGTGAAGCAGTCATGGACAGTAATGTGCACAAACGTCAGAGCTGAAAACTAATGGAACTCGCTTTCAGCTCCTTGTCCTCCTGTAGCTCCGACTGTGTTACCTTTTCACTGGTGTATTTACAGCTGGTGTAACACTGCGCTTTAATCATAATGAGCACAAGCACAACAATAACAATAATAGTGTGATCCCAATATTATAATATGGATAATAAATGCCTGAAGAAATGATAAGATGGAAATGGTAACAACCCAAACTGATCTCTTTAATAGTAGTCCTAATTGTCACCTCAATTTTGTCAGGCAAGTCCTCCACGTCAACTGAGTGTGAACCAGGACACTCCTATGAGCAAGTATTTTATTTCAGAGCTGAGGAAGAGCCGGCCCGTGGCATAGGCGATATAGGCGAATGCCAGGGGCGCCGTCCATCCATAGGGGGCGCACCAAATGAGGGAGAAGGAAAAATACAAAAGGGAAAAAGATAATAAAAAACACGCAGTGTCACTCTTAATTAAAATACTATTTACTAGGCATTTGGGAGTCTTGTCGGGGGCAGTGAGCACAGGAGGTACCATGCAGTGACTTCACACTAGGCTATATAATTTAGGTTTAGCTCGACCATCGGAATGCATCAAAGCCATTCCTATATCTTTCTAAAAATCAATTTATGTGAGGAATGAAAATGTATATTCTAATTTCGTGAATGAAAATGAAAGAAAATTCTAAGAAAACCTGTTTATTTCAGTTTTCGTAACACAAATTCATAGAATCACGCAAACCTGACAATAATGCCAAACTCTATAATACTCCTCGAATAATAGCTTACCAATAATACAAAAAACACATGACGATTGTGTCTGAGCCGGTCTGAGATTAAGTGTGAGGATTCTGTGACAATTGCGCTTGACCAATCAATGGTCTGCAGTATTGCTAGCTCCACCCTTAGGTCCCTGTTCGGCTCGGTAGTACCTAAACAGAGCAGTAGCTAAATTCAGCATGGGTACGTAAGTCTGGCCCGGGTCGCTTGGCGGTGGAAAAAGCAACAAAATGTGGGAGCACAGATTGGTAACTGTGCCGTGCCTTATCGTACTACTAAAAACGCTACTAGTTAGCGTTCCCTGAGTCTGGGGGCATGGGCAAATTATCTTAACTACTGACACTGACAGTTACTAAGTGAATGAACGTGGCACATTTAATATCACTAATACACTATCACATTTTATATCATGTCAAAAAGACCAAAGCTCTCTGGTGCCCAGGGAAGAAAAAGAAGAAGAGAAGAGGAGGAAAAATGGGAGGGGTAATGTGATGAAATTAACAGTTTATTGCATAGTAGTTACCATTGGAGCAGAGCCAAGCTGTCCTCTCTATTGTTAGCTAGCTTACTTTGGACAATAGTAACGTTGTCTAATTTAATAAATAGCTAGAGTTAACATCAGTTACTTCCTACTTACATTTACGTAGGGAAAGTAGGAAAGACTCGTCAGGTGTTTGGGGAATTACCTACATCATTTTGAGAACTTTTTATTTCATGTGTGCTGCACAAACCATAAATATTTTCAATTTGGCTTGCAGTTTGTGCAATACCCTTATTTATATTATATTTATAATTCTTGTTATGTTTAGTGCATTTAGCACTGGTGTCTTTAATATTGTTGTAATTATGTGATTTTTTTTGTTAAAGTCTCAAAGACATAATGCTATGCAATAGTTTCTGTGTGAGTGTATGAACACAATGATTGGTGGTGGAATTGGCTGCGATGCAAGGGGCACCAGCTAAAATCTTGCCTAGGGCACCAAATTTGCCTAAATTCCCATCACAATGATCGAATATGGCAACAGAAATTGGCATACGATGGGGGCTCGACGAGGAGAGAAAGAGTGAGAGAAAGAGTTGAGTGCCGTTGGCATAACAGTGATAAAAGAAACCATGAGCAGAACCAAGTGACTTGGTGTAAAGGGAGAATAGGACGGGGCCTAGCACCGAGCCCTGCGGGATTCCGGTGGAGAGGGTGTGGGGAGAGGAGAGGGATCCTCTCCAGGCCACCTGGTATGACCGGTCAGCCAGGTAGGGCTTGAACCATGTCAGTGCAGATCCAGAGATTCCCATCCCGACGAGAGATGAGAGCAGGATCTGGTGCTCCATGGTGTCGAATGCAGCTGACAGGTCAAGGTGGAGGAGGAGGAGGAGCTCTTAGCCATGTGAAGAGCCTCAGTGACCGCAAGGAGAGCAGTCTCTGTGGAGTGGCCTGCCTTGAACCCAGATTGGAGATGAGCAGACAGTTGGTTATAGAAAGCCTGCTCTAGTGTTTAGGAGAGGAATGGGAGGAGAGAGACAAGTCTCAGACATTTTGTTTGTAATACTGCCTCCTCCAAGTTATTTAACTGCCTACGCCCTCTGCAAAGGTCGGTGAGTTTCGCCCAACCCCAAGGGACACCACAATATATATATATATATTTGACTGCTTTATCTCAGGTAAATTACATAGTTTAAACATTCATAATTTATACAGATGAGTATTTTATGAAGCCCTTCAGGCACTTATATTTTCTGAATGAACCCAATAAAGTGTAATTCCCTAACCAGTCCTCCAAACATAAGAGCACATTAAATAACATTACTTTGATTAACAGAAATTGGAAAAATTTAATTAACACAAATGCTCTTCGATTAACAAGTGTTTACCAATTGTCATATTTTTGGTCTGCATTAACAACGCCTGTAAATACATGATATAGTTAATCAACCCCTAACATTAAAGTAATCTGGCATATACAGTAGCTATTCCAATTAATAATCATTTTACTGAAACATTTTGTGTATTGTGTATTGTACAACCTTAATGTGTGTTTTACACAGTCCTCATAAAAACATTGTCCTCACATTATCCGTTTTGCATTATTGTGCTGTGTATATTTTAAGAAATCTAAATATTTATTGTAAAATTAAATAAAGTTAGAGAAAGGTTTTTGAACCCTTGGCCTATTTTCAGTTCTGCTAGTATGTGTCTGCTCAATGGCTGCTACTGCCTGATGTGAATTCATTAAAAAAAGTCCCTGCCATTATGAACATAAGTGATGGTTTCTCGGCTATGCAAATTAGGTAAATCGTTGTGCACTTGCAAGACTTCAAAGGACCAAAGGTATTGCTCAGTTTTCTGCCTCGTTCATTTTCTCATCTCAAGGACATCTGTATTCACCCTGCAGTCTCCTGCACTCTCAACCTCCTCCTGACTGCATGTCTATTAGGGCTAGGGCAGTTGTTCTCCAACAGTCGAGAAGCCTTCTCATTTTCCATGGACAGAGTTACAATAAAATAAAAACTTACAGTGCTACATTATTACATGAGAAATTTAAATACATCGGTCAAAATGTGCAATAAGTGAAGAACATGTAGAAAATGACACACCGTGTTCAAAAAGTAAGACGTATTTCTTTATCTGGAACTCAAACTGCAGTAGCTCCTATACCTTGTATGGCAATGGCCAGCGTTTGCTCAGAAATAGATTTTTAAACATAAACACATGTAATTAAACGATGCCAAATTGATGCATTCCTAGTCACGTGAATAACGTTATTGCTATTGTGGCTAATTTAGCCTGTGTTGAACCAGTGACACAAATTGCTTCTAATCGCTGCCTGGTACCAACCAGGTTCTGGATATCATCTGAATAGCTGTCAGTACCTTCAAAAATCGGAACAAGTGGCTCACTAGCTTGTGGGATGGTGGGTTTCTTATCTGCATGCTGCTCCCCTTTGCATGAATGCAACGCATCCATCAGATGTTCTTTTTCTTTATGTTCTGAAATAACAAGCATTGGCGACAATTGTTGCTGGCACTACGATGAGGAAAAATACCATGTTTGTATCAAGATCAGGGTCAAGTTCTTTATTTTCCATGTTACACAGAGTTTTTACACAGGGTAATTGGAAGGTATCTTTCCGCATACCTCTCCTAGGTGTACACTCACACCATCAGAGAGGTCAGAGCACAGGGTCAGCCATAGTACAGCGTCCCTGGAGAAGTTAAAGGTTCAGTGCCTTGCTGAAGGGTACTTTGGCAGTGCCCCATGAAGTGAACTGACATCCCTCGAGTTTCAAGTTCATTGTTCATCGTTGGCCTTCCTGGGATATCAAACCAGCCTCTGTTTGCCAGTCGTGTTGCTAACCACTGAGCCACTGCCACCCATATACTGTATATGTATATGTGTATACGTTTGTACTGCTCGGGGGGCTGGACAATAGTGGACAGTTGGAGGGGATATAGTGAGGTAAAATATAGACCCTAACTGTTAAGGTAGGCAGTATAGTGCAAGAGTCACTAGCTGGTTTTCTGCTGTATTGATATTACACGGCTTTGCTCATACAAGCAGGTGCACACATCCCATTGTTAATTAGAAGTATGCTATTAGGAGTAATTAGAACATTTTAAATATTGTTCTAGTGGTAGCCTCTGAAATGTAAGTTTGTAAGAACAGAAACACAAAGGTGAGAGACTAGTTTCTGTAAATACAAATGGAAAAATCTGCCGGTGCAGTCAGGGTAGTCATATCACAGAATAATGACCTGAACTTCATCTTGACTGATTCACAGCAGCTTAATGGATAAAAAATACTTAGGAAATTACTTTGGTTTTAAATATTGACTGGAAAAAACACAAAACATGATTACACTTTAAAGTTCAGTTCTTAGTTGGGTTATTGTTTTAGAGAATAACATCCAAGCTGCAATAAATATTCTCTGAGTGTGAGGCACAGTGAACAGTAATTGCTGCACAGCCATCAGAATCTTAGCATCGAAGGAGAAAAGTCCTTTCCACTGCCAACCTGAATACCTGTTATAACATTACTCATAACAACAGCCTCATCTGTCTGGGGCCAGACACTTGTGCTCTTAACATTGCAAAGAACATGTAATGTCGATGCTCAACTTCCTTGTCAATTGATCTGTGCTTTTAATCTAATCTGTGCTCTATAGGGCATGGTAAGTTCACTGTGCATGAATTATGTCAGACTCTTTAAATATTCAGATGAAAAACGTTTGACAGATCATTTTTAATTTGTGGTGCAATGTCATTCATATTTTTACTTTGTGAAGGTTTGTCATAAGGTATATGGAGGTGGTGCCTGTTGGGTGGGGGGATGTGATGCTGTGCTTAGTGAAGACTAACATTTTAGTGGCAGTCTGGGGTGTAGTTAACACTGTGCCAGTTGAAGTAGATGAGATAAGTGATCATAGTGAAGCTTGAGAATGTTTTTGTGGTGTTGGGAAACAGTGAATGATGACTTGGTATGTGAAGAACTGGCCAGGCAGCCCCTGGGGCTGAATATTTTGACAAGCTGTTTTAAACCCAGAAGTGCTTGAGGAACAGGGAACTGATGCACACATTTTTCTTCTAGCTACATGGTGTAATTCTGAAGACTGAATAATGCTCGATTGTTGTAATGAGCAGAGCCATGGGAGAGTCTAGGGAATATGGCAATAGTTAAAATATGATGATGATGTGGTGGTTGTGATAGAGTGGTGATGATTATGGTGATGGTAATTGTGATGGGGATGTTGGGGTCCCGTTGCTGTCCTTTTTGGGGTCTTTTTGATGCCGACTCTCACGCTGACAGTTGTGGTATGGTAGCAATCCTTGTCGCCTTACTCCCGGCTTGTTACGCTGTTCCCCTAGAGCTAAAGAAGGCATAGGTTGAAACGGTAATTTCAACATTTATTTCAGCCCAGAAAATACCACATGAACAGACAATGCACAAAACATACAAGAAAACCTTCAAGACAAGGATCTTTTATGAATGCACTCTCCCTTATTCCCACAATCAGTTAAGAGGCATATGCACTTTGTTATTATACCTTGAATGAATTAACAGTCAAAATAAATACAATCAAACGTGTGCATCCCAATGAGCAAAATGTCATCTCCATTCCACCCTTCAGTGTAACATACCGTATCATTAAGTTATTGTTTACTAACAGTACTGAGGCTTAATAGGGAAACAGTTCACCTAAATTTCATTTTTTTCTTAACTTTGAATATCACAATGAAGCCACTTCTTTCACAACATGCTGAAATGGTTGTGTGGAAAATGTAAAATATTATCACCACAGTTGGGAGTCTTTACAGTATCTGTAAACTTACCTTACCTTATTGTAGTAATAATGAATACATATCAATTATAATAAAAAATTAAAACTGCATAGGTGCAGATGGATAGAATTACTAAATGCTTTTGAGGGGAGGGAAATCCTACTCAAAAAATGATTCCAATTACAGGAAGAGGAGAGAAAAAAGCATGTAGGTATCATCTGCAGAATAATTTGAATATTGCACCCCACACTAATGTTGTCGAATGTTGTCTGTTGAGGCCTGTATAAATAGCCATGTTGCCTAGAGTAGAGCAGAGTTTTGCACCTTTGAGATCCTGTCCTCTGCGCCTTTTCATAATATTGAGTTGGTGAGTTTCTTTCAAAACGACAATTGCAAATGTTTGGATTCTTTATTTCTTTCTTTCTTACATTCTTTCTTTCTTTCTTTGGTGGATGATTATGCAGAATGACCTACATGGCAGTTATGGGGAGATACATATGGTGCAAGTCTTAAGAACAGCAAGAGTAAAGACATAAGTACAGTCGTTTCTGAATAGTAAGGAGCACAAATACAACAGTGCTAAGATACAATAGCACTTTAAATATTATTGTAAAATATTTTTCCCAAAAAAATATGTATCTGTTTAATTGCTCTGAATTAAATAACTAGACATTATCATAGATGGAGGACATGATGGATATATAGTATCTTAAAATATTTTTGCTGTTAAAATATGCATCTGTATATGTATATTTGGTGCCTTTGAACAAAATATCAGATATTTTGTTTTTAGTGCTCCTATTCACTTGCTGCAGATTCATGCTGGTAGTCTTCCAATATTTATATATAAGATATTTCTTTCTCACCAGATTTGGTAGCTCCTAAACATTAATTTGGGTTCAATGTAGATGAATTAGAGCTTTTAAAGCTTAAAAAAGGTCAGGCCTCATCAGTGAAACAATTCTGTATTTCAAAGATACTTCCCTGGTCTTGGTGCATGGACAGGGATAGGTACAAAACAGTTTTCAATTCAAGCTGAACTACATATCTGTGGTTCTTCAATTAAATAAATGTAAGATGCTTGCACTACTCCAAAACACGAATCATTGCGCTCATCAACTGTGCTTCACTTCCTATTCTTGTGTTGACAAAATAGGGCCCTAAAATGTAAATATTTCATATTTGTGTATAATACTTCTATCAAACCCTGCATCTGATTTATTTCCTTTTGTTTTTAATTTGTTTCCAGGTCACTGGTACAGTAGCTTTTCCAGAATGTTTTTCTCCTTGATCTTCAGTCTCTGCTGTGTCACAGCCTGGGCACTGCCTCAATGTAAGTGTCACACAGTGTCACATTTCAGACCTTTTTCCTGCATTTAATTTCATGTGTCCACTTAATGATCATCACACTCTGAAGTACATGACTCATAGCAACCTGAAATGCAAGTCAAACCACTGTGCAAGCAAATAGAAACTTAAAGTTGCCAATAATATGTGAATGCGAGAAAGTACAATATATACATATTTGTGCATGAAAAAATAAATCAACGTAGTGAACCAAAATACAAATACACCATACGGCATATCACATGGTGATGGTGTTGAATATTGATATAATTCAATTAATAATTAACAGAAATATGCTAATCATATGACATGCAAAAAAAACACTGTATGAGAGCTAGCACCTCTCTTGTATCTCTCACTGACAGTAACAATCAATATATATGGAACAACAAAACCACTCACTCAGTCTATTGCAGTTAATAATCCAGTTGATTACTTGATTTAATTAATTAGACAAACCAAGAATCAAGCTACCATACCCCTGGTGGGATTAAGCCTAGTTTTGACCCACCACAGAGAATTCCCAGTCATAGCTGGCTAGTGACATAGCCTAGACTTGAACCTGTGATGTCTTCGCTATAACACCAAGTTTTTTCGCATTACAAGAACCTTGCCAACTGAGGCACTCGGTAGGCCCAACTGTATTTATTTCACATTGTTATTGCACTGCTATCAACCTGATAGCAACCTATAATTTATTTGCCCTATAATTTATAGAGGAGTAATTATGGAATTGTGCAATAATTATATAAAATCTATCTGTGTTGCCTCTGTGATATGCAATGTAATGCACATGCGTATTTTATGTTTGTATTTTCATTTTCATTTTCAATTACTTGCTATGTTGCCCTGGAAAGGGGCAGTTGTCTAAAATAAATAATACGTAATAAAATAGTTGTTGTTACTTTTCTTTGTCTCCTCAGACCAGCCCCAGTATTACTCCTTCTCGCCGACAGTTGGCAGAGGTCATGGGGAGTCCTTTGCATCCGTTGGGGAGGGGCGCATCACTGGAGTCAGAATATGGGAGCAAAGTAACAGCTACATTAAGGGGTGAGTACTATTTTCCTAAATAATATTGCAATTTTATGAGGTTATTATTGATGCTTTTTTATGTGTGTCGCAGCTGTAGCACCCCGGGTTTGTTTCTTCAGTAAAGGCATTTATTCTGGATACACAAGTTATCTATCTGCGATGCAACGGCAACGGATGTCTGTTCGGTTTGTTTTTGCACTTTGTTTCTTTATCTTTCTTCAGTCATGTTTCATTCTCGTTCTGTTCCCCGTCTGTCATTGTTCCTGTTCGAGTTCCTCTCCTTGTCTTGTCATGCACTTCGGGAAATTCTATGTTTCATTTTTTGTGGAGGAGGAGGAACGCATAAAGAAATCTGCTTGCGAATAAAGCGGAACGTGAGAAGCGTACAGAGATAGGACGAGAGAGAATGACAGCGATAGTTAGAAGCGTGAGATAATTAGTGATTAGTAGTGTTAGTAACTTAATCTAAGTCCCTAATGTTAGTAGATTAGTTGGTTAGTACTATATACATCTAACTAATATATACAAAGTGTAATTAGAAAGTAAGAAGGAAGTAAAACGAGATTAGAAACGAAGACGGAAAAACCGAAACAGAATTTCCCGAAGTGCATGACAGAACGAGAATGAAACATGACTGAAGAAAGATAAATAAACAAAGTGCAAAAACAAACCAAACAGACACTCAAAACATAACAATAAGATGGCTTTTATAGCCATAAAATAGTTATTGAGGGGTGGATTGATTCAGACGAAGCACTACTGAAGGCCTAGGCGTGAAATGCACGGCCCGCCACTGCCAAAAATAAAGAAATAATCATCCAATCAAAGCTAGTCTATCACCCAACCTACAAACTATACAATCAACCAACTATCCAACAAATCTCTCAATCAACGAATCAACAATCAATATATATGGAACAGCAAAGCCATTCACTCACTTACTCTATTGCAGTTAATAATCCAGTTCATTATTTGAGTTAATAACTCTGTTAATAAAGCAATCAATCAGTTAGGCAACCATTTTTATTTAATATAGTACCCTGTGCAAAATAATTGAAAGAAATTGAAAGTGATACACAGAGTACATTAAGAAATAAAAATATATAATTATTAAACAATATATATGCACATGCCAGGTAAAATAAATGATCACAAAAAATATAAATAAAAATATAAAAATGTCTAATGTTTCACAACATGACGTATGGATGGAAATAAGAATTAAGGTTTGTTCGATCACATTAATATTTGAATTAGAGGTGGAAGTCTAACTTACTTTCATTTTTTCAGATTCCAGTTAAAATATGAAAATGTATGGACCCCTATTTATGGTTCAACGAGCAACGAGGAGACCGAGTTGCTGCTGTTTGAGGGCGAAGCCATTGTGCAGATCTCCGGGAAATACAATCCACCTAACTACATCTATTGCCTGCGGTTTGTCACCAGTAGAGGGCGATCTCTCATCGCGGGCCAGCCTACCGGCAACTCCTTCAACTTCTATCCAGTTGATGGCCAGAGTGAGCTGCAGATTGTTAGTGGGCGTTCCGATGGTACTGGTATCGCCTCCATCGGTGCACACTGGGCACTAATCTACCGTAACGATAGCAAGGCACTTACTTAATTGTTTAAAATACTGCTTTTCTCACACATACAGCTGTCTCTCTCTCGCTCTCTTTTTGTTAAATACAGTGTCAATGGCATTTGGATGGATCTAATGCCACTTACAATGTGTGCCTTCTTTGGGTGTGGATTATTATTTTCACATTTGTATTAATTACGTTCTGTTATGGGTGAACTAAATCAATTGCGGATGGGCTTTCTTAATTAAAAACGAGAAAACAAAGACTTTGATTATGTGCATTATGTTATGTTAAATTAAATGTGCATAACAAATAAATTGGCATTGCTGCTTTCCTTCTATCATACCTGTACAGTCTCATCTGTTTAAGCTTGGCACAACATATGACATACTTCAACCAATCACAGCCCAGTTCAAGATAAACGCCCGGGGAAGACTAATGTAATATCACGATTCATCAGTTTATGTCAGAGTGTTTGGCATTCATAAGCAGTTTTGGCACATTATAAACAAGCCTAATTTAAACAATATTCTTATATTAATCCTTACAATACAATATTCCAATATAAATCCTTACAAGAAACACAAACCCATACAACTACCCCCCTACCATTCCATACAATTGCCCCCTCAAAAAAAACCTGGTAATGAACACTGAAATCATGTTCTGTGTATTGGTCAACTCTCTTTAAAGGGATATTCCACCCAAAAATCGCAATTTTATGATTTACTACTTTTGGTTGTTGTCAATTTATCCAGACATAAATAGATGCCCAAATCACCTCAGACTTCCTTTGATTCACCTCATATGTTCTCATAATGCAATTGGAAGCTGTAAATGTTTGTATCAGTAGCTGAAATAAAATTATTTAGGCTTATCTTAAAGCCAACGATTTAATCACTTTTAAAGCAATCAGTTTCCCCTGTAATGTTTTGTATTTCTACTGGGACATTCTTCAACATCATTGGCTTCAAGATAAGTTCAAATAATATATTTCAGCCATTGTTTCAAACATGTACAGCTTCCAAAAGTATTATGATAGCAAATAAGGTCAGTCAAAGATCATCGGAGGTGATTTTGCCATATATTTATGTGTGCGAGATATTTGACCATTGACTTCCATTATATTTGGCATTTGACTGCTCACTGCTCAGACTGAAGAATAAATAAGCGGAACCACAAAATTATCTGGATGGATTTTTATATGGAGTATCCCTTTAAAAGGTTTACGTAGTAACTTATGCATGCCTGTCTGAACTATACTGAAATAGCAGACATAGTTTGTGAAATAAATGTGCTGTATTTGTAAATTATAGGTTATTCTTACAGTGATAGACATAGCTGGCTGTAACATTCATTCAGTGAGGACCCGTTCCAATGGAATCATATTTTCTGTGTGCCCTGGGGAAAAGGGAGATCTTTCAATGAAATTACTCTGGTAGGGCAGGCATTAAACATTTAAAATAAGTGAAGATGATTAGCTCCAGAAAAGTGTATCTTCTCGTAGGCGTGTTTTTTAATTTCTTCCGCACTATGTGTTCAAATGAAACTTTCCTTTCAAAGACTTGTGAGTAATGAATTTCTTCAAGTTCAAATCTTTTGAAGATGCTGGGCCTTTAAGCATTGTTCAGGCAGGAATTCAACTATCTATTTTCTCTGCGTTTTTTTCACTTCACAAAGACAAAAATTTAAAATGTATTATTAGTGTACTGCTGTCTTTGGTGCTGCTAAATATTATTAGCACTATGACACATTTGACCCAGTGTTTGGTGCAAGAGAACTGGCACTCTTGCAGGTTTTTACCAAATGTGACAATGCGCTTGGCATTGCAGCAGCACCTGGCTGTTTCTGTTTTCCAGCCCATTTGCTTGATTTCCAAAGATAATGAGTTGCATGTTATGTGTTACCACCACTGTTAGGCTAGTTATCCTTGATCGGGTGTGGATGGTTTGGAACTCTCTCATGGCTGCGTGTGTTCTCTGTCCCTCTCCTAATAGGTATGCTGCCATAGCTTACACCTGTCGGGGCTATCTGTATATTTCCTATGCCTGTGCTCCCCTGCTCTCACATAATGCTACTGGCTATAGCACTGCTATTTTCTGACTACATGTTCTCTTCTCTGCCTCGGCCTCTGCCCCCAGCCCTAGATCCTGCGGGAAGTGTGAGCTGCCCCCATCAACCCTCACCCACACACCTACCCCAGTCCTGGGATCTGGACCCCCTTCACATGGTTTAGCCCCCCCCACTGACTACCTAACTCAGAGGTGCAAAATCAGCCAGCCCTGAGTCACCTTAGACTGACCATGATACGGTCTTTTTTGGACACACCCTGTGCCAGCCATAAGAGGATGGGCTCCCCCCCCTTTTAGTCTATTTCCTCCCAAGGTTTTTCCCTATCAAGGGAGTTTTTCCTTGCCACTGTTGCCTTAGGCTTGCTTTTGGGGGGGTCTAGGCCTGGGTTCCTTCCTGTTAAGCGTCTTGTGATAATGCATTTGTGAAAAGCACTATACAAATAAATTTGATTTGATTTGATTTGATTTGATGTTCTGGAAATAAGAAACACTCTTTGACTTTCCTGGAATAGTGGAGAAGGGGAGGATGGAAGGTTAGTACAGTATCTGTTTGTCTACACAGCCATTAGATAGACATGCTCAGCCGGCCAGTATGAAATGCATGTGCAGTGAAGCAGTCATGGACAGTAATGTGCACAAACGTCAGTGCTGAAAACTAATGGAACTCGCTTTCAGCTCCTTGTCCTCCTGTAGCTCCGACTGTGTTACCTTTTCACTGGTGTATTTACAGCTGGTGTAACACTGCGCTTTAATCATAATGAGCACAAGCACAACAATAACAATAATAGTGTGATCCCAATATTATAATATGGATAATAAATGCCTGAAGAAATGATAAGATGGAAATGGTAACAACCCAAACTGATCTCTTTAATAGTAGTCCTAATGGTCACCTCCTCAGTTTCGTCAGGCAAGTCCTCCACGTCAACTGAGTGTGACCCAGGACACTCCTATGAGCAAGTATTGTATTTCAGAGCTGAGGAAGCACCAGGACTACTATTCCAGCTCTCTTTTGAAAACAGTATGTCCCTCACACTAAGACAGCAGAAGGACCCCAAAATCCAGAGCCGGCCCATGGCATAGGCGATATAGGCGAATGCTTCCATAGGGGGCACACCAAATGAGGGAGAGGGAAAAATATAAAAGGGAATAAAGAGAAGAAAAACGAAATGTTCTTAATTAAAATACTATTTATTAGGAATTTGGGAGTCATGTCGGGGGCAGCGAGCGCAGGAGGTACCATGCAGTGACTTCACACTAGGCTATATAATTTAGGTTTAGCTCAACCATCAGAATGCATCGAAGCCATTCATATATCTTTCTAAAAATCTATTTATGTGAGGAATGAAAATGTATATTCTAATTGCGTGAATAAAAATGACAATACTGTACTTTGTCCTTTCAAAGAAAACCTGTTTATTACACAAACCTAACTCATAGAATCACTCAAACCTGACAATAATGCCAAACTCTATAATACTCTTCGAATAATAGCCTACCAATAATCAAAGTCTAGCTAAAAAACACATGACGGTTGTGTCTGAGCCGGTCTGAGATTAAGTGTGACAATTCTGTGATGATTGCGCTTGACCAATCAATGGTCTGCAGTATTGCTAGCTCCATCCTTAGGTCCCTGTTTGGCTCGGTAGTACCTAAACAGAGCTGTAGCTAAATTCAGCATGGGTATTTAGGTTCGGTATGGGTCGCTTGGTCGCCATCTGGTGGAAAAACGCTAGTAGTTAGCGTTCTCTGGTCTGGGGGGATGGGCAAATGATCTTAACTACTGACACTGAGAGTTACTAAGTGAATGAACGTGGCACATTTAATATCACTAATACACTATCACATTTAGTCTCAAAAGACCAAAGCCCTCTGGTGCCCAGGGGAAAAAAACAAGAAGAGAAGAGGAGGAAAAACCGGAAAAAGACAGAGGTAATGTGATGAAATAAACAGTTTATTGCAGTTACCGTTGGATCAGAGCCAAGCTGTCCTCTCTATTGTTAGCTAGCTTACTTTGGACGATAGTAACGTTGTCTAGTTTAATAAATAGCTAGAGTTAACCTCGGTTACTTCCTACTTACATTTACATAGGGAAAGTGGGAAAGACTAGTCAGGTGTTTGGAGAATAGCTATTTGGGGAATAGCCTACAACATCATTTTGAGAAATAAACCTCAAACCTTGGTGCTGCACAAACCATAATTTTTTTTTTTGGCTTGTATTTTGTGCAATACCCTTATTTATATTATATTAATAATTCTTGTTATGTTTAGTGCATTTTGCACTGGTATCTTTAATATTGTTGTAATTCTGTGATTTTTTTGTTTCTAAAATAAAAATAAAGTCTCAAAGACATAAAGCTATGCAGTAGTTTCTGTGCGAGTGTATGAACACAATGATTGGTGGTGGAATTGGCTGCGATGCAAGGGGCACCAGCTAAAATCTTGCCTAGGGCACCAAATTAGTCAGGGCTGGAATCTCTGCCAAAATCCCTATCACAATGATTGAATATGGCAACAGAAATTGGCATACCATGGGGGCACGACCAGTTTGATCACACATCTGAAACATCATTATGAAACATTACTATGACTTTTGATGGGTCATAGTAATGTTTAGGGCATTCAATGAATATTCAAAATGCATTCAGGCCAGCCTTGGTAAATCTTATTTACCTTTTGGTAAATATTTGTGTATGGGCTCTATACGTTGTAGTTTCACTGCCCCAATGCAATACCATTAACTGGTATTTCAGGCTATAAATGCGGAAAGACCAGAAGACTTTTCTCAAAAAGACTTTGTTCATTCACATTTTACATTTTACATTTTAAGCATTTAGCAAACGCTCTTATCCAGAGCAACTTACAAGATGTGCATTAATACATGGTAGGAACAATCATAGTTTGCGCAAGAGATCAGTGCAGTAATACAGCGATAGACATAGTTGTAGGCAGCTGCATACCATACCTACCTTTTAAATAAGGAGTAAGCAGGGATACATATACAAAAGGTATTGAGCAAGTAGGCAGTGGTCATGACAATTGGCTAGATGTACGGAATTCAGTGGTATTGGAGTCTGAAAAGGTTGGTTTTGAGTCTCTTGCGGAAGATCGCAAGTGATTCCACGGTCCTGACCGATTGCGGAAGAGGCGAGATTGCGAGGAGCGGCTACCAGGCGCCCGGAGGGATGGGACAGTCAGTTTGCCAGAGGAGGTGGAGCGGAGGGGTCTGGCTGGGGTGTAGGGTGTGATGAGTGTCTGGAGGTATGGGGGAGCAGTACCTCTAGTCGCTTGAAAAGCAAGCACCAGTTATTTGAATCTGATGCGTGCTGTGATGGGGAGCCAGTGCAGAGAGGAGAGTAGAGGGGTGACGTGGGTGAACTTCGGTTGGTTGAACACCAGACGTGCGGCAGCATTCTGGACTGGTTGCAGTGGCTTCATGGCGGTAGTCCAGACGTGAGATCGCCAGGGCCTGGACCAGGAGTTGTGTGGCCTCTTAGGTGAGGAACAGTCGGATGTTGTGGAGGGAGAATCGGCAGGTCCGAGTGATCGCTGCAATGTGGCCCGAGAAGCACAGCTGGTTGTCCAGGGTCACTCCAAGACTCCTGGCAGACTGGGACGGAGACTCTATGGAGCCTTCCACAGTGATTGAAGCATCAATCATCGGGGAGTCCTTTGCTGGGAGGAAGAGCAGCTTCCCCAGATTCAGCTTCAGGTGGTGGGTGGACATCCAGGCAGAGATGTCGGCCAGGCATGCAGAGATCCGTCCTGGGTCTCAGATGGAGAGAAGGAGAGAAAGAGTTGAGTGTCATTGGCATAACAGTGATAAGAAAAACCATGAGCAAAGATGACAGAACCAGAAGTGACTTGGTGTACAGGGAGAATAGGATGGGGCCTAGCACCGAGCCCTGCAGTACTCCGGTAGAGAGGGTGTGGGGAGAGGAGAGGGATCCTCTACAGGCCACCTGGACCGGTCAACCAGGTAGGACTTGAACCATGTCAGTGCAGATCCAGAGATTCCCATCTCAACGAGAGATGAGAGCAGGATCTGGTGGTCCACGGTGTAGAATGCAGCTGACAGGTCAGGAGGAGGAGAACGGAGCTAAGGGATTGGGACTAAGCCATGTGAAGAGCTTCAGTGACTGGAAGGAGAGCAGTCTCTGTGGAGTGGCCTGCCTTGAACCCAGATTGGAGATGAGCAGATTGTTGGTTATAGAAAGCCCGCTCTCGTGTTTTGGAGAGGAATGGGAGGAGTGAGACAGGTCTCAGACATTTAAAAAAAAATACTGCCTCATCCAAGTTATTTAACTGCCTAAGCCCTCTGCTAAGGTCCGTGAGTGTCGCCCAACCCCAAGGGACACCACAATATATACATATTTGACTCCTTTATCTCAGGTAAATTACATAGTTTAAACATTCATAATTTATACAGATGAGTATTTTCTGAATTAACACAGAAAGTGTCATTCCCTAACCACTCCTCCAAATATAAGAGCACATTAAATAACATTACTTGGATTAAGAGGAATTTGACTATTTGATTCAGACAGATGCTCTTGGATTAACAAGTGTTTACTGTCATATTTTTGGTCTGCATTAACAAAGCCTGTAAACACATGACACAGTTAATCAACCCCTAACGTTAAATTAAAGTAATCTAGCATATAGCTATTCCAATTAATAATCAGTTTACTGAAACATGTTCTGTTGTATTGTACAACCATAATGTGTGTTTTGCACAATCCTCACTGTCCTCACATTATCAGTTTTGCACTATTGTGCTGTGTATATTTTTAAAAATCAAAATATTTATTGGAAAATTCTTGTTCGGTCTAGCAACTCACAGACTAGGTATAGTGACTGTTTCGGGAAGTTTTTGAACCCTCGGCCTATTTTCAGTTTGTGTCCACTCAATGGCTGCTACTGCCTGATGTGAATTCATTCAAAAAAGGCCCTGCCATTATGAACACGGTTGGTTTCAAATTAGGTAAATCGTTGTGCACTTGCATGACTTGCAAGACTTGAAAGGACCAGGTATTGCTGAGTTTTCTGTCTCGTTCACTTTATCATCCAAAGGACATCTGTATTCACCCTGCAGTCTCCTGCACTCTCAACCTCCTCCTGACTGCATGTGTATTCTATGGCAGTTGTTCTCCAACAGTCAAGAAGCCATCTCGTTTTCCATGGAGTTACAATAATACAAAAACTTACGGTGCTCCATTATTACATGACAAATTTAAATATAACGGTCAAAATGTGCAATAAGTGAAGTGTGGCTGTAAAATAGGGTATGTAGAAAATGACACATCCTGTTCAAAAAGTAAGACGTATTTCTTTATCTACAATTTTCCCCTCAATTCCACTTAATTCTGTAACCGAGCCATTTTTTAATTGCTGTAGATTTAACTTCAGGAACTCAAACTGCAGTAGCTCTTATACCTTATATTGCAATGGCCAGCGTTTTCTCAGAAATTGGTTTTTAAACACATGTAATTAAACAATGCCAAAACTGTGCTGTATACATTCTGAATATAACATGCTAGTTAGCTGTGTAACTAGCTAATAAAAGGTTTGCAGAACTAGATACATTGATGCATTTTTTGTCACATGAATAATGTTATTCCTATTGTCGCTAATTTAGCTGGTGTTGAACCAGTGACACAAATTGCTTCTAATCGCTGCCTGGTACCAACCAGGTTCTGGATATCATCTGAATAGCTGTCAGTACCTTCAAAAATCGGAACAAGTGGCTCACTAGCTTGTGGGATGGTGGGTTTCTTATCTGCATGCTGCTCCCCTTTGCATGAATGCAACGCATCCATCAGATGTTCTTTTTCTTTATTTTCTGAAATAACAAGCATTGGCGACAATTGTTACTGGCACTACGATGAGGAAAAATACCATGTTTGTATCAAGATCAGGGTCAAGTTCTTTATTTGCCATGTCACACACAGTTTTTACCCAGGGTAATTGGAAGGTATCTTTCCGCATACCTCTCCTAGGTGCACACTCACACCATCAGAGAGGTCAGAGCGCAGGGTCAGCCATAATACAGCGTCCCTGGAGAAGTTAGGGGTTCAGTGCCTTGCTGAAGGGTACTTTGGCAGTGCTCCATGAAGTGAACTGACATCCCTCGAGTTTCAAGTTCATTGTTCATCGTTGGCCTTCCTGGGATATCAAACCAGCCTCTGTTTGCCAGTCGTGTTGCTAACCACTGAGCCACTGCCACCCATATACTGTATATGTATATGTGTATGCGTTTGTACTGCTTGGGGGGCTGGACAATAGTGGACAGTTGGAGGGGATATAGTGAGGTAAAATATAGACCCTAACTGTTAAGGTAGGCAGTATAGTGCAAGAGTCACTAGCTGGTTTTCTGCTGTATTGATATTGCACGGCTTTGCTCATACAAGCAGGTGCACACATCCCATTGATAATTAGAAGTATGCTATTAGGAGTAATTAGAACATTTTAAATATTGTTCTAGCGGTAGCCTCTGAAATGTAAGTTTGTAAGAACAGAATCATAAAGATGAGAGACTAGTTTCTGTAAATACAAATGGAAAAATCTGCCGGTGCAGTCAGGGTAGTCATATCACAGAATAGTGACCTGAACTTCATCTTGACTGATTCACAGCAGCTTAATGGATAAAAAATACTTAGGAAATCACTTTGGTTTTAAATATTGACTGGAAAAAACACAAAACATGATTACACTTTAAAGTTCAGTTCTTAGTTCGGTTATTGTTCTAGAAAATAACATCCAAGCTGCAATGAATATTCTTTGAATGTGAGGCACAGTGAACAGTAATTGCTGCACAGCCATCAGAACCTTAGCATCGAAGGAGAAAAGTCCTTTCCACTGCCAACCTGAATACCTGTTATAACATTACTCATAACAACAGCCTCATCTGTCTGGGGCCAGGCACTTGTGCTCTTAACATTGCAAAGAACATGTAATGTCGATTCTCAACTTCCTTGTCAATTGATCTGTGCTTTTAATCGAATCTGTGCTCTATAGGGTCACTGTGGATGGTAAGGTCACTGTGCATGAATTATGTCTGACTCTTTAAATATTCCGATGAAAAACATTTGACAGATCATTTTTAATTTGTGGTGCAATGTCATTCATATTTTTACTTTGTGAAGGTTTGTCATAAGGTATATGGAGGTGGTGCCTGTTGGGTGGGGGGATGGGGCAGTCTGGGGTGTAGCTAACACTGTGCCAGTTGAAGTAGATGAGATAAGTGATCATAGATGATAAAAACATGGAATGTTGTGAAGCATGAGAATGGTTTTGTGGTGTTGGGAAACAGTGAATGATGACTTGGTATGTGTAGAACTGGCCAGGCAGCCCCTGGGGCTGAATATTTTGACAAGCTGTTTTAAACCCAGAAGTGCTTGAGGAACAGGGAACTGATGCAGGAAGTTAGTTGAAGGAGATCAGAGTGTGTGAAACAAATTTTTATTCTAGCTACATGGTGTAATTCTGAAGACTGAATAATGCTCGATTGTTATGAGCAGAGCCATGGGAGAGTCTAGGGAATGTGGCAATAGTTAAATATGATGATGATGTGGTCATTGTGATAAAGAGTGGTGATGATTATGGTGATGGTAATTGTGATGGGGATGTTGGGGTCCTGTTGCTGTCCTTTTTGGGGTCCTTTTGATGCCGACTCTCACGCTGATAGTGGTGGTATGGTAACAATTCTTGTCGCCTTACTCCCGGCTTGTTACGCTGTTCCCCTAGAGCTAAAGAAGGCATAGGTTGAAACGGTAATTTCCACATTTGTTTCAGCCCAGAAAATACCACATGAACAGACAATGCACAAAACATACAAGAAAACATACAAGACAAGACAGTACAGAGAAAAGACAATACTAACACAATCCCCAAACATGTCCCACGAGAACACCTGGAGCCTTCATTAAGCTAATTAACTCCCAGAGCTAGGGTGCTATTACTCCTTTATACACCTCTGTCCAGCCCTAGACTACCCCCCATCTTTTGGGTGACCAATCAATAGTTGCTACTAAAGTAGCTACCAGCTACACACCTATTGGAAGTTAACAAATATCAACAGCCATTTGCCACATTCTTCTAACACACAAAATTAGAACATGTTAAAGGAGCACTCTACCAAAATCCATAATTTAATCGTGGACTACTTACTATTTGTCTTGTTGATCCTTCCACATGGCACTGTTGATACTTTGTTTATGCCCATTTCCACGTGAGACATTGTAGTGCTAAAGCCTTTTTATAGCATACCTAAAATAAACATACTTTTGAAGGAATAAGTAACACTATCTACAGTGGCGATAAAAAGTTTGTGAACCCTTTAGAATTTTCTGCTTTTTTGCATAAATTTGATGTAAAATGTGATCAGATCTTCATCCAAGTCCTAGATAAAGAGAACCCAGTTCAACAAATAACACACAAAACATTATACTTTTAAATTTATTTATTGAACAAAATGATCCAACATTAAATGTCTTTGTCGGAAAAAGTATGTGAACCTTTGCTTTCAGTAACTGGTCTGACCCCCCTTGAGCAGCAATGACTTCAACCAAACGTTTATGGTAACTGTCCCGCACATTGGCTTGGAGGAATTTTGGCCCATTTCCCCTTAGAGAACTGCTTTAACTCAGTTATGTTGGTGGGCTTCCTGGCATGAACTCCTCGCTTCAGGTCCTGCCACAACATTTCTATTGGATTAAGGTCTGGACTTTTGACTCGACCATTCCAAAACACAAAATTTATTCTGCTTCAACCATTCTTTGGTAGACTGACTTGTGTGTTTAGGGTCGTTGTCTTGCTGCATGACCCAGCTGTTGAGCTTCAGTTCATGGAAGGATACCCTGACATTCTCCTGTAGAATTTGCTGGTACAATCCAGAATTCATAATTCCGTCAATGATGGCAAGCCGACCTGGTCCCAAGGCAGCAAAGCAGTCCCAAACCATGATACTGCCACCACCGTGTATCACGGTTGGGATGAGGTTCTTATGTTGATATGCAGTGTTTGGTTTTTGCCAAACATATAGTTTCTCATTTAAACCAAAAAGTTATATTTTCGATTAATCTGTCCACAGAACATTCTGTTCCCCCCTCTCCCCCCCCGATTGACAGTGACAATTAAACAGTGATATCACAGAAAGAGCGTTATCAATGACAACAAATGATCAGTATCATTTGGTTACAATTCTCAGAGTAAATCTATATTACCAGGGTAATATATCTTTGAATCCTGGATAATATATCTTGGGTGCACCCTCTAACCTATACTGGAGATTATACGTAGTTACATACAGTACTGTGCAAAAGTCTTAGGCCACCCAAGAAAATGTTTGAAGCTATGTTTAAAGCTATTTATCTGGGCAGTGTTTATATGCTTGGAAAAACACTATATAACATTAGAATAAATACAAATAAACATTTAATACAATAAAAAATATGCATTTTCCAAAAAGTTATTGAGAGCTTGTGATATCCTCCTTGAGGAACACAGTATTAAATTGGCCACCTCAGAGCCCCGACCTCAACATAATTGAAGCTGTATGGGATTACTTGTTGAATTTTCTCCAATTGTACACTATCTGCCTGATATTGGATTGGTGGAGCTCAAACTCTTTCGAAATGGTTTTGTAACCTATTCCAGCCTGATGAGCATCAATGACTCTTTTTCTGAGGTCCTCAGAAATCTCCTTTGATCAAGGCATGGCACGCTTGAAACACCTGACTTTAATTACCCCCTTAATTGAACTGATCATTCTAGAGGTTCACATACTTTTTCCAACAAAGAATTTACATGGAAAATGCTAAAATGCTCAGTAAATACATTTTAAAAATGCAATTTTTTGTGTTATTTGTTTAATCGAATTCTCTTCATCTTTTAGAAGCACTTAGATGAAGATCTGATCACATTTTAGGTCAACTTTATGCACAATTCTGACAGGGTTCTCGCCACCTCGTATAATGGTTTGTAGTGTAGCCTGTCCTGCAATGTTATTATCTGCCTTGCACACTAGCTAGCTAGCTAGTTTTGAAAACAAATTTAACATTAACTACTTTGACAATAAATTTACTATCATCCCAATTAGGTGCGTATATACGCAGGCAAGGACTACAGGAGTGTTGAGTATGAGACCAGATACAATAACATAGCGGCCATTGGAATAGGTATATTTTAAGACAGAAAATATTTTACCTCATTATGAAGTTATGGGTGATTAAAAACACAGTTTGCATCACATTCCCAGCAATCACATTATTTAACCTTGTAGTTTTATCCCACTACAGAACATTTGCTTAGAATCCAAAGGTGTATGTAGTCGTTATATCCTTGACTAGACTGCTGGAATTTTCTGGTCAGTTACATGCCTTGATACTATGGATGTGAAATGAAAGTAAACTCTCTAAAGAAGGATACACCTGTCCCTGAGTTGTAATGTGTGGTGTTTCTCATGTTTTGTTGCTGAAAGTTAAAGAGATAGTGGTGCTCACAAAATCTCCGCTTTGTGAAGCTCTTGCAAGGCTGTGACCAGCGCCTACGTGACCGGAATGGAGAGAGGTGAAGCTGAACACAGAGGATGGTAAATCAGAGCAGCTGGCCTGACTGGAAAAGAGAGGGAGAAGGAAGAGGGGGATGAAGAGCAGGAGGAGGGGGGGAGTGCTCTCTGAGCTCTCTTGTCTCTCGCTGATGCTGATGTCATTGATGAAATAGGGAGGAGCGGCCTAGGATATTTTTAGAAACAGCGGCTAAATAAAGCAGCAGCCCCCCCAAAAAGCTCCCCAGGGGCTGCGGCAAAGCTGAGCACTGAGAAACAACTGGAGCGCTCTCTCTTGTCTTTCTCTCTCTCTCTCTCTCTCCCTCCATCCCTCTTGTCTTTCATTTCTCTCTTGTTCTCCTCGTTATCCTTCTCTGTCAGATGCTCTCCCCCTCCCTCTCCTCTCTTTCACTTATCCTTTCTCTCTCTCGCTCTCTCATTCCTCTGACTCTTTTCCCCCCCTCCGTTTGTCCTCCAGCTCTCCGTGTGACACATGTTTTATTTCTGTACGGTGGTGAATGCATTTATACCAGATCCAGCCACTGTATAAAGCTGTCAGTTAGAGAGAGGGAGAAAAAATGCACAGAAAATTCATCAGATGTATTGTTCTTCAGCCTGCCACATTCTTTCCTTTGTTAAATCAAATAGGCGGTGTCATTCATGTCTGCACAATGTTTAATTATATAAGAAATCGGTGAAGCTGAAAGTACACTCAGTCTTTTACTGGTCTTTGACCGTTGGGTAATGTGTAATGCAGAGGGACTGAACCCGTCTAATTTTATGATATCAGAATGTATTAGTATTTCTACCACCATTGATTTGCTCAGATACATTTAGGCTCTTCTTGTAAATATCCAGCAAGACTTGAAGTGAACTTTTTAAAAGGTGGGAAAAAGCGTGTATGTTTGTGTCTGTGTGTGTGTGTGTGTGTGTATGGGGGGTGCAGTTATGCTTGTTATGAGGAAGTTGTCTTTGTTTCATAGCTCCTTGTACAATGTTTTCCTGAACTTCAAGTTACCTCTGAAGTCATTCAGGCAAGTCCCATATTCCACCTCTCCTTCCACATATCTTCCACCTTAGAAGGGGGCTTGTAATGGTGTGGGGATAGGGTAGGGCTAGTCAACATTATCACCATTTTTGAAACAGTGTTCCTCTAATATCCTTTATGCTCTTGCAGTTTTACACCATGTACAGATTTTTTTATTTTTGTATAATGCAGAAAAGCACAGCATAATCGCTTTATTATGTCATACAATTTTTACATTTCTTTTCACTTATCCAGGGTTGCTTACGTTTATATTTGATCTACTGATAGCCTACTGTAGATAGATATTTATGAATTAAGTTCAGGCTAACTGCATTTCTCAATTGTACAGCAGCAACCTGTAATTTGAGCAACCTCTATGTCAAATTCCCTAACCATTCATCCAGAGCATGAACTAAGCAAAGCCAATTACACTGGATTACTTGGAATAAGAAGTAATATCTAACAGACTTGAAGCCCTCCCCCCTGCATGGTGCTATAGCCAATTATCCACCGTCCTGCTGGCCACCATTGTCACTGGCACAGTCAGGATTCAATTCCAGACCATGGGGTGTCTCACGTCTGCTTAAATTCTGGTTCCAGAGTTGTGTGTGGTAATAAATTAACTGGGTTAGTTTAATATGCAGACACTCCTCAGGTTACACAAATCTCGGTTTATGGAAGATTCAACATTATGGAAATTGAATTTTATGGAATTTTGTTTAAATTGCCCACAGAGTTTGCATTAGTTGTGGAAAGGGGAGGCAGACTGTCACTGAAAGTGATTTAAAATACATAATTGATTAAAATTGTAATTTGAGTTCTCTTTTGTCCTTTTAAATCTCTTCTTACGGGAAATTCGACTTACAAGAACTAAACCCTTGCATAACCCGAGAAGTATCTGTATCTGAAACAAATATATACTATTGTATTACTACTACCATGCACTCCTTCTTCCTGGGCCACTGCACAAGAATAGAATAGAACATTGCATTTATACATCACCTTACAAAGAACCCAAAGCACATTACAGTGAAAGGGGAAACTTGCTTTAACCACCAGCAATGTGTAGCACCCACATGGCACATCCACATCCAGTTAAAAAAAAAACTAAACAAGCATCTTACTGTGGCTCTTCGAGAAATATTTGAAATAATAAAATTGTCACAGTTGAGTCAGAAAAATTGGGATCTTTAAGTACCAAATTGGACACAGTGACAGATTTGCATTAGATCACACCCAAAATGACAAGCCAACATGGACAGAATGGCTAATTCTTGTCGTCATAGGAAAAGAGAGGGAGAAGGAAGAGGGGGGTGAAGAGCAGGAGGAGGGGGGGAGTGCTCTCTGAGCTCTCTTGTCTCTCGCTGATCCTGATGTCATTGATGAAAAAAGGAGGAGCGGCCTAGGATATTTTTAGAAACAGCAGCTAAATAAAGCAGCAGCCCCCCCAAAAAAAGCTCCCCAGGGGCTGCGGCAAAGCTGAGCACTGAGAAACAACTGGAGCGCTCTCTCTTGTCTTTCTCTCTCTCTTGTCTTTCTCTCTCTCTCTCTCTCTCTCTCTCTCTCTCTCTCTCTCTCCCTCCATCCCACTTGTCTTTCATTTCTCTCTCGTTCTCCTCATTATCCTTCTCTGTCAGGTGCTCTCCCCCTCCCTCTCCTCTCTTTCACTTATCCTTTCTTTCTCTCGCTCTCTCATTCCTCTGACTCTTTCCCCCCTCCGTTTGTCCTCCAGCTCTCCGTGTGACACATGTTTTATTTCTGTACGGTGGTGAATGCATTTATACCAGATCCAGCCACTGTATAAAGCTGTCAGTTAGAGAGAGGGAGAAAAAATGCACAGAAAATTCATCAGATGTATTGTTCTTCAGCCTGCTACATTCTTTCCTTTGTTAAATCAAATTGGCGGTGTCATTCATGTCTGCCTAGATGTCTTGCACAATGTTTAATTATATAAGAAATCGGTGAAGCTGAAAGTACACTCAGTCTTTTACTGGTCTTTGACCGTTGGGTAATGTGTAATGCAGAGGGACTGAACCCGTCCAGTTTTTACATTAGTGCTCCTCGTTTTCATACATTGCACACTAGTGCCACCTAGTGAAGCATTTGCAAACATACAAGTTATGTGTAACTACTATAAAAGATGTTGGGAGCGGTTGGCAGCAGTGTAGCATGTGAGACCATGAGGAAGTTTCATGTCCCACCTGTTTTCCTGTGGACATGCTAATGCTAATATGCTAATATAGACGACAATTTAATGTCTGATCTGGTTGGATGTACTCACATAATTTTGGGGTTTTTGTCGGGGCGTATGTGTGTACAAGACATACATGATTAGTGCTTTGTATTCATTTGGAAAGTAAAAGAGAATTCATTTATGTTTGTCACGTGAATGATTAATATTTAACCTTTTCATGACCATAATACCAGCTTCAGTTTTCATCCTCAAGAGGAAAGTCATCTAATAGCACCAATAATCTTCCACCTTTACATAAAAATACATCAATAAATATATGACAAGCAAAGAAAACTCTTACTTCCTTGAAAAATGTATTTATGTATTGTCATGTATCAATGTATTGTGGTGCTCACCCTTGCTTTGATTCAGATGCAGGCTGTTCAGAGAACACAGAATTACAATGAGACTGTACTCTTTAGTTCTTAATTGCAATTTGATTAATTCATTTTACATTTAGTATTTTCAAAACCAATATTCGAGTTACCTGGAACAGCACCCAACAATGATGCTAACCATTATGAAGAAGATCCCAGGGAGAGTAATACGTATAGTTACAATTAACTAAGACTTGTGTTCTAATTTCTCTTGATTACATGAGAATAACTGGATTCATATGACTTTTGACGTTTGTTTAGAAGTTAGATGCCCTTTGGAATTTCATACTTACATTTCGTATGCATGTTGACAGCTTGAAGAAATATATATTGCAATAAGATTAAAGTGGTGCTGTGGTGCTTTGGTACAGTGGAGGGAGCAGAGTTGGGTTGACTGAGAGACATGGAGTGAGAAATGCAGGCAGTAACTGTTGAGATCATATGACCTCCTGTGACAGTCTCGCTTGCTCCCTCTTGCCTCCCAGCGGTCCACTGCAACCTGAGTCAGGATGGTTTAGATCACCAGGTGTGTGCAGAGGACGTGACATCACCCCTGGATGACCTGCCAATCGATCATGGAGTGGGCGAGGATGGCGATAGCCCCACTTACCGGGACCGGAGGGAGCCCATCTATCAGCAGGTGTCTGAGGCAGAGGCCACACAGGTAAGGGGATCCTTTCATCTAACTTTTCTGGATGCAAAAAGGTCACTCACTCAACTCCATTTGCTCGTGATCTATTTAAACCAATGTTCTGGCCTCAAACACGGCTTGGAAACCTGCTTCTTGATACTCTTGATACGCTTCTTAATATCTCCAGTCCCCACTTCAGTGATGTTTTGAATTTAGACAACCGACTCTCATTAAGCCTCTCATGCACATATTATTTTGAAAATAATCAAAATAAAAGTGTATCTTTTGTATTTTTACTCTTTTATCAAAATAAGGTTGCTTCGTGAACATGAATGTTCCATTTGTTATTACTTACATTCCTTAATCAATCCATATGCTTTTTTTCTTACAGTAGTTTATGTTGTTTAAAACTTCTGAAAGAAGCAATTATTTGCATAACAAACTGTTAGGGTAGCCAACATTCACTGAAAACAACACCGAAAAGGTTTAAAGGTTTTTTGTTGAGTTTTTTAAATACAACTCAGAGGGTAAATACAAGGCACGTGAACATTGAAAACCATCACTGTTTGAATTTATTGGAACATATAGGACAAATTGATCATTTAACATGTAGATATACACTCAGTGGCCACTTTATTAGATACACCTTCCTAGTGCTCGGTAGGACCCCCCTTTGTCCACAGAACAGCCTGAATTCTTTGTGGCATGGATTCAACAAGGTGCTGGAACATTCCTCAGAGAGTCTGGTCCATGTTGACATGATAGCATCACACAGTTGCTTTAGATTTGTCGGCTGCACATTCATGTTGCGAATCTCCCGTTCCACCACATCCCAAGGGGGCTGTATTGGACTGAGATCTGGTGACTGTGGAGGCCATTGAAGTACACTGAACTCATTGTCACCATTCTCTGTAAACTCTAGAGACTGTTGTGCATGAAAATCCCATGAGATCAACAGTCTCTGAGATTCTCAGACTCACCACCCTGTCTGGCACCAACAATCATTCCACGGTCAAAGTCACTTAGATCACATTTCTTCCCCATTCTGATTTTTGGTCTAAACAACAACTAAACCTCTTGACCATATCTGCATGCTTTTATGAATTGAGTTGCTGCCCCTCGATTGGCTGATTAGATAATTGCATTAACAAGCAGGTGTACAGCTGTACCTAATACAGTGGCCACTGAGTGTAGTTACTTAAGCAAATGTTTTCTGGAAAATGTTTTTTTTTAAAGTATGAATTAAACCACTGCTCTGTGTTCCAAACTTTCAACTTTCATACTTACTACTTTTCTAGGAGTGGTTCTGGTGCTGGCCATGTTGCTGTCCTAGCTAATGCATGGATATTCTGTCTTTGACCATGCCCATTCATAAATATGCATAATGAGCTATCAAATGAGAACACTGATTCAACAGTGGCAGAGACTGAAACAACATCTTTAGAATTTTCCATTTCAAAATAAGAAAGGTCTCCCGAGTGGCTCAGTAAAGGTTCTGGCTATTGGTAGTGCCCTAGTCGGATGCAATATGTTTCCAAATTGGGGAGAAAACAAAAGGGAAAACAAAAGATGGAATTGTCTGTTAAAAAATAATATGAAGCATGTGGGGTGTCAGTTCAGTAACAGAGTTTTAGTCAACAGAGTTTTAGATTCTAGGCACACCTAGCTGAATGCCCAACATTTCCCCCCAACAATTAAGCAATTAGCTTGGTGGAGCCAGTGAAAAGTGGGTCCAGTTGGTGTGCTAGGTCCCCTCAGCCATGTGTGCCGTTTTTAAACTGTATTGTGTGCAGACTAGGTAAAGAACTCTAACCCTAAACTGACTTTCACAATATAAAAAAGGAGAAAAGAAAATCTTGATCTGGTGTGAACAAAATGATGACACATACCACAACTGTGAGGAAGAGCCTGTGGCCTGAGCTATGAGTCTATGAAAAGAGCTCAAGCTCCTGTACAGTATACTACAGTATACTTTGCTATCAGGCATGATGTAGAAGCAGTCCCACAGTTAACATAGTTAAGTTCAATTCTTGGAGAGAATCAAAACTCTTCAAGGTTATGGGTATGTGTATCAGAAATGGGCAATATGGAATTATTGTTTTGTTTCCGATCTATATTTACATTAGGTGGGGCTGTTAGCTCACAAGAGCATTTAGAACTTTTTAGCAAAGTTACTGCATTCATCACTTGGGAAGAGCTTTCAATGAGTGATCTAAATAGACTTTCTTGAAGCAATAATTGATGAGGCATTTTTTTGATAAGACTGTCAATGCAGTAATGCCATAAACATTGCTTTTTGTGATAGTGTGTATTTGTGTATTTACGTACTTGTATTTGTGTTTTAAATTATTCAGGGTCAGAAAGGGAGTCTGGATTGAGCTGGAAGTGATTTTTTCCTCCTTTTTCAAATTGCATTACTCTGTTCCATATCAGTGCTTTCATTGAGCTGAGTGCAATTAGCCTTAAATTATTGTATTGCTTTCTGCACACAGACATCATTCTAATTATCCACTACGTTCCCTTCTGTCCATGATCTGAAGTCGGGGGTCCCTTATCAAGGGGCTGGCAATATTTAATCCTGGAAAGTAATTGTGCCATCTTTATTTGAGTTTGAATGAAATTCATTTATTTCTGAATTCGATTTTTTTAAGTGAGTAACTAGTTTTTACTTCTTAGGGTCATAAAGGTGTATTCAATCTAACCAGAGTGCAAGTGTCATGTTTTTTCATTTCTTACTCAACATTTTTCTTTAATTCACTCAGCTGGAAGACTGTAGGCTACTGTACCCCGACGGACACTCATGGGACTGCACCTATTTAAAGGTCCCTCATTTACCCAAGTGTTGTATTTATTTTGGCAGGTACCCATATGTATGTTTGTATGTGTAGCACTGGCCCTTTAAGGAAAGTGCATAAAGAGGGGTGGCCAGGTTTGTGGCCTCCTGTCTGGCCAGAAGCCTGGTTTGGGTGTTTGTGAGAGAGACCTGGAGGCATGAGGGGTACAGACTAATTCTAGGTAAGACAATTTGAAACAAATGACAAGGTTTTTATAACTTATTGTAGCTATAGTATCTGTATAAGAGTTTAGATAGGTTGACAATATTAGGCCTGCTGTTAATTATACTAATATATATCTGTATTTCCAGAAGCCCCCAGGTCCTTTAAGCAGCAGTACCCTGTGGCTGTGCAGGCCTATACCAATGGGAGCCATGGGCATATGTTGACTCATGGGGTATGTTTGTTATTTTTCTGTATTTTGTCATGTTGCGTTTGTCAGTGGGGGTCTGATGTCTGGGATGATGATGTCTAATGCTTTATTATTTGTGATTTATTGTAGGAGCTGAACTAACCACAACCATTACTGTTTTTCCCACCGTGCTATATATATATATATGATGATTTAGACTGGGTTTTGCTATTAGACTGTGTTTCATAGGGTTGACTGAGGACAGAGCTATACTGGGCCATTAGCATTGCATGATTTTGATTTTGGTGTTGCGTATTTATATTCTGTTTTGATTTGCTTATTTGCTTTATTTGCTTTTGGTTTTGCATGATTTGAATTTGATTTGTTTAACCTTTGTGTATTTAGTTTAGAGGCCCTGAAGCCCTTACCCGTATTGCTCCTTTGTCTCTTGGGTTTAGTCCTTTGCAGAACTCCCAGTAATATTAACTGCTTTCTTCCCTTCTGTATTTTAACCTGACTACTTTTTATACCAACGTGTTGAATAAACTTGACACATTTGATACATCAGCCTCTGGTTCTGCTCATTCTGAACCCGTACCTATCTGGGGAACCTTGCCTTATTCAGTTGCATTGTCCTATATATCTATATACAGTATATGGTTAATGTGTTTAAAGGATCCCTCACTCCTATATGTGTGGGTGGCGTAGTCATTGCATTATATTGCCCTGCTACATTTGGCGTAGTCGGCAGGATTTATAGAGGCTGGTGTTCTTTTGTGTTTTGTTTTTGGCCCAGTATTATTGATAGTAGCCCTACAGTATATGGCACACGGTTGTGGGAAAAACAGTGATTGGCACCGGGAGCATCGGAGAGCTGTGGACCTGCTGGCAGCGGGTGTGTCAGCAGACATCGTTGCGCCAAGAAGAACACAGCCCTGGTATTGGGTGTGTGTTGTCCCATCTAAGAGACTGATGACTGACGGAGAGGACAGTATGGAAGAGCTACGTGCCCTGATTGAGCAGGTACGGCAGCTCAAGGCTGAAAATGAACAGTTGAAGGCAAATGCCAGTACTGTGCCAGGGTCACCTGCAAGCGGAGTCCATCCTCCCAGTACTCGATCGACTGAGTCAATACCAGGCCCATCTACTGCTGAACTTTATCCTCCCAACGTCACGAGTGGGGCCAACCACACTCGATGCATTTATGTCCCCAGAGAAAGAAAATGTCAAAAATTCTCTGGCAAATTGTCAATTGATTTATTAACTGTAGATCAGTGGGTAGCAGAGGCAAGGAGGAGTCTAGAGGTTAGACATATGTCGCTAGCGGAACAATTGTTGTTCTTATATGACCACTTAGAGGGCGGAGCCAAGTCTGAAATTGAATTCCACCCTGTGGCCAGTAAAGATACCTCAGACAAGATCTTTGCCCTGCTAATTGAGAATTTTGGCTGCGCAAAGTCATATGTGGCTGCCCAGCTACAGTTTTTCCAACGAAGTCAAAAAGATGGGGAGACATTGAGAGACTACTCCCATGCTCTTAAGTCCTTAATGGACGTGGTAGTCCGCAAGTCCCCTGTTGGGGTTCCAGGTTCAGATAGAATCTTGCGCGACCAGTTTCCGAACATGTTCAAGACGATATGTTGTGTAGGGAGCTGAAGCAACGAGTGGCACTTGTGCCGGACATGTCTTTGTAGACCTCAGACGCATAGCCATTAAATGGATAGAAGAGGGAAGGAGAACAGGAAGGACTAGACCACGAGCCTATTCCAGTGATTCTTATACCCAGGCAGTGGCAGGCAGTGAGGTAGACACAAATTCTATAGCTGTCAAACCCACAGATGAGATGGCCGAGCTAAAAGAGTGCTTTCGTAGACAACAGACCCAATTAGATGCCATTTTGAAACATCTTGGCACTGCACCTGATAACCCTAGGCAGGAAGAACGAGGAAGAGAGACCGATAAGGAGCATCTCAGAGGGGAAGTAACCTGCTCCGCCATTGATGCCCTCCCAGCACGTCCAAAAGCAGATTTAAAGACCCTGCAAATGGCTGATCCAGTGCTGGTGAGGTTTCTCCATTGGTGGAAAAAGGGTAAACAACCGTCCAAGCAAGAACAAGCAGGGTGTGTTGGCTTAACCCTCTGAGGTCCGTGCTAAGCTTTTAGATGTTTTTTTATTTTGGCATGGTCTGATATTTATCTCAATTTCATCAATTTAACACACACTTACTCCAAAGTGTTTGATATTTTTATTTGAAGGACAATCACAGCTACATTTGTATGCCATCAATAGTTTGGTCAGTATCATATGCAGCTTGTAAATAGATCTACAAACACACAAGTTAAAAATAGTAAATTTTTCTGCTGTCACAAAAGTTGTGAAAGCACACACTAAACTATAGTGACGAATTGTTTTGCCAATGTGCGTTTGTTCATCAAGATCTTGGTTATGTAAGGGTGTGAAAACAGTTTAGCACATCTGAGATCTAAATAGCTAAAAACCTGTTTTTATCAGAACTGGTCACATTTATTTCAGGCTGTGGGAGGGCTAAATACCTGAATATTCATTATTCATTGTCCACACCTCTAAGATCTGTCAGATGGGCCATCTCTCTCTCTCAAAGGCCATCAGTGTTATATTCTGAGTTCCTGTTCTGTTGTTTTTTGGTCTTTGTTTATTTTTCATTCAGTCCTTATTCATTATTCTTTATCCAGTATTGCATTCTGCTCAAATGAACGGAATGAACGTTCTGCTCCCTGTCTGTCCTTGTTCCGTTTATTTCGAGATCCACGTGGAGTACTCCTTGTCTTGTCATGCACTTCGGGAGTTTATACTTTTCGGGTTTTCCCGCCTTCGCTTATTATCTCGTTTTCTTCCTTCTTACTTTCTAGATTGCACTTTGTATATATAAGGTAGATGTGTATAGTACTAACCAACTAATCTACTAACGTTAGGGATTTAGATTAAGTTACTAACACGCTGAATATGTTTTTGGCGTCACAAGACGCTGAATTCATATATTTTCACGAGTATTTGAAAACAAGCGAAATAAATAACATTTTAGGCTGTTTGAAAAGTATTCTTCCATAGATCTTGTGTGCATATTGCAATTTGTTACGTTGCAACACGCGGAATATGTAGTCACAAGACGCTGAATTCATATATTGAATATATATACGAGTATTTGATAACATGGCAAATCAAATATAGTTACTTACTCTTCGTCAGTTATTGTCTTCGTCGCTTTTCATCAATACTCTCAAACACTGCAGCGCAGAAAATCTTTCCATCTTGAATAAAATTGTACGTCTGTATAAAATCTTGCTTCAAATTGTCGGGACAGTTTATGTGTTTACGCGGCGTTTTCACACATGGCCCCACGCCCTCCCCACACCTCCCGAAACTCGCACCTAGTTACCATGTCAATAGAAGGGGGACGTTACTAAAGGTAAAAACAGAGTAAAAAGCAAGGTTTACTTTTGGTCTAATTAACCTAATTTTAAAAATCCCATTTGATTTGCCAGTGCTCAAATCGGAAAGTCGCGATTCTAAGGTTTCTGTCAATGTTTTTGTCGCGTGTGTATGATAAAATATCGCGAAGTTAGAAATAGTAATATACTTTTATTGCTGCTGGGAGCGGCGCCGCTCCCGTCGACCTCAGGGGGTTAAATAAGCTGGTCCAGCAATGGGACAGGATCACACTGCAGGAGGGAGTCCTGTATCGACACATTCGTTGGCCAGGTGAAGGGAGAGATGTGCACCAGCTCCTGTTGCCACAGTGCCTCCAGGCAGAAGTACTTAAAAGCCTTCATGACGACCATGGCCACCAGGGGGTGGAAAGGACAGTGAGTCTGGTAAGGCAAAGATGCTTTTGGCCTTTCATGAGGCGTGACATTGAAAAGTATTGTCGGGAATGCAACCGGTGTGTGGCCGCTAAAGCTGTACAACCAAAGGTTAGGACATTTATGGGCAGTTTGGTTGCCACCAAACCCCTAGAAGTACTGGCTATCGATTTCACTGTGCTTGACAAAGCCAGTGATGGACGAGAGAATGTATTGGTACTTACTGACGTGTTCTCCAAATTTACCCAGGCATTCCCTACGCCAGACCAGCGGGCAAGCACAGTAGCTCGAATATTAACAGAGAAATGGTTCTACACTTACGGTATTCCCAAACGCATCCACAGCGACCAGGGAGGAGCTTTGAAGGAGACCTGTTGAAACGCCTGTGCCAGATGTATGGTATCGAAAAAGCCGGACAACACCTTACCATCCAGAAGGTAATGGCCAACACAATGTGAACGATTTAATAGAACATTGCACAATTTGTTGCGCACACTTCCACCAGAGAAGAAGAAAAGATGGCCACAATATCTCCCACAACTTCTCTTTGCCTATAATACCACTCAGCACCAGTCAACAGGCCTCTCACCCCATGAACTAATGTTTGGTCAAAAGGCCCAGCTGCCAGTAGACTTTCTTTTAGGTACAGCAGGTGAACACTCGGAACCCAAATCGGTGCACGACTGGGTTGATGAGCACCAGGATCGCCTTCACTCTGTGTATGCATATGCCAGAGACCACTTGAAAGCAGCAGCAGAGCACAGAGCCCGGCAGCACAAGCCTACAGAAACTGAAATCATTGAACCAGGAACCTTAGTTTATCGACGAAACCACCCACCAGGGCGCCATAAAATCCAAGATGTGTGGGGTCCGACAGTGTACCAAGTTGTACAGCACCTGGATGACCATGGCAGAGTGTACAAGATAAGACCCAAGGATGGGGCAGGGGAAGAGAGAAATATTCACAGAACAGAGCTGCGGTTGCTCCCAAAGACACTGGTATCAGAACCTCCCGTGAGAATCACACCAACTGCCACTAAAAAAAGGTATGCAGCTGACCACAGACCTGATGAGGAGGAAGATGACAGTGATTCCGGAAGCCCCTATTCAGTCTTGAGCCATTGCCCCCAGCATGAGTAATCCGCCTGATCAGAACCCACCAGAGCCCACACTTTTGGTACCCATTTCCCCAGCCACTACCCCTTCTCATGATGATACACCCCTGGTTAGCCCGGCAAATAGCCCGCCCCTAGACCAGCATATGGGTCAACCAGAATCAGAGGCAGTGCAGCGACGCTCTGCTAGAGCTACGGCCGGTCACAACCCAAATCCATTTCGATTGCCCCAGTCGGCTAACCAAGTTAGGTCAGGACATGTAGCATCAATACAGTCTGTAGGGGCAGCAGTTAGGCCTTGGGTATGATGGATTTCTAAGAGTAGGGGTCACCAGGCCACCGGGACGGTGACCTTTCAAAGCGGGTGCGAGTGTAGCACTGGCCCTTTAAGGAAAGTGCATAAAGAGGGTGGCCAGGTTTGTGGCCTCCTGTCTGGCCAGAAGCCTGGTTTGGGTGTTTGTGAGAGAGACCTGGAGGCATGAGGGGCACAGACTAATTCTAGGTAAGACAATTTGAAACAAATGACAAGGTTTTTATAACTTATTGTAGCTATAGTATCTGTATAAGAGTTTAGATAGGTTGACAATATTAGGCCTGCTGTTAATTATACTAATATATATCTGTATTTCCAGAAGCCCCCAGGTCCTTTAAGCAGCAGTACCCTGTGGCTGTGCAGGCCTATACCAATGGGAGCCATGGGCATATGTTGACTCATGGGGTATGTTTGTTATTTTTCTGTATTTTTGTCATGTTGCGTTTGTCAGTGGGGGTCTGATGTCTGGGATGATGATGTCTAATGCTTTATTATTTGTGATTTATTGTAGGAGCTGAACTAACCACAACCATTACTGTTTTTCCCACCGTGCTATATATATATATATATATGATGATTTAGACTGGGTTTTGCTATTAGACTGTGTTTCATAGGGTTGACTGAGGACAGAGCTATACTGGGCCATTAGCATTGCATGATTTTGATTTTGGTGTTGCGTATTTATATTCTGTTTTGATTTGCTTATTTGCTTTATTTGCTTTTGGTTTTGCATGATTTGAATTTGATTTTGTTTAACCTTTGTGTATTTAGTTTAGAGGCCCTGAAGCCCTTACCCGTATTGCTCCTTTGTCTCTTGGGTTTAGTCCCTTTGCAGAACTCCCAGTAATATTAACTGCTTTCTTCCCTTCTGTATTTTAACCTGACTACTTTTTATACCAACGTGTTGAATATACTTGACACATTTGATACATCAGCCTCTGGTTCTGCTCATTCTGAACCCGTACCTATCTGGGGAACCTTGCCTTATTCAGTTGCATTGTCCTATATATCTATATACAGTATATGGTTAATGTGTTTAAAGGATCCCTCACTCCTATATGTGTGGGTGGCGTAGTCATTGCATTATATTGCCCTGCTACATATGCATACTGGTTTTGTTATGTTAAATTTGAATCTTTCACTACAATAAAATGGAGTGCACAGAGTCAACTCCAAAATTATTCACATCCTTGAAAAAGAGGAGCAAATCTGTGTAAAATAAATAATACATTTAATTAGCTATACAATTGCTGAGAGAAAAAGATTTTGTTTAATAATATTTCCCCCCCAAAAACAATATGTGGCACAATTATTCACACCCCTGAAAATGTTTAAAACCCAACAAAAATCTATCTGCATTTACGTGTACAAAAACATGTCAAATTTTTTAATGTCTGCGCTTGTGGACTGCCCTCTTCATTTAAAACAACAAATATTCGATTACATTTTCGGTTCAAGTCTGGAGACTGAAGAGGTTGTTCATACAACTCACTGAAAGGGTTAGCGTGACGATAGGGGCTGAGATCATCACGGTAGAGTGTTTATCATTTCATAAACGTGGATTACTGGGTCTGTTCTACTGTTTCCGTGTTCCTAGGTTTTTCTGTCTTCACCACCCCCATTTGATCTTTTGCATATTGCAAAAGTGTTGCATATCATGCATATCATGTTTACACGCTCTTTTCTGCGTGCATTGGTCTGGGTTCTGTGGGAATTTATTAGTACGTTTTTATTCTGACCTAACTGTGAATGAATGTGCAGAGCTCATTAATTCGCAGAAAGTGGCAATCTAGTTTCGGCCCCTGTGTTTGTTATTCTGAGTTCTTTTAATCTGTTCTTGATAAGGCTGAATTCTTCTCCAGTTCTCACAAGAGTTTGATAAGACCAAAGACAGCGTTCTTTGTCTTCAAAGAGATGATGTAGGTTGTTGCTAATTGGACAGTCTGAACCGATAGGAAGACACGCTGACGTAAGTGGCTTGCCGATTGGAGGACCTGGGAAAACGTCAGCCAATCAGTAAAGACCTGATTTTGAGGAAAAGAAGAGTTTCAAGACGGCCCGGGAGAAGCGCTCCCCGGAAGACAGCTGGACAAATGAATTGAGAGATTTGTGTAGCTTGCTTTTGATTCCTGTTACTTTCTACTTGTCTCTAATAAATTCTGAGTTAAGAATTATTGGGTCTTAGTATTTGCCTCCTCTCGACACCTCCTTTGATACACGCTAACAGTTCACGGGTGATTCCGTTTTCTGTATCCGGATACATTTCACACTATATAAAGTTAAAGCGTAGATTTATTTTCCTAGATCTCCTGAAGCTATCCAATAAACCCAACACGATTTTTTCCAGAATGGCGGATTTCCCCCAGGTAGTAGGAGCTATCGACTGCACCCATATCCATACCTGCCAACATTGATAGCCTACTTGAAAATACAGGACTTTTTGTTGTTGTAAATTGTTCAGCAGGTGAATACAGGATTTTAAAAATGACACTGGCATATTTTAAGGCATTGCCAATAACGCATTTGAACATTGTTTTGTTGTACAGCTCATAATAATAATTTAAATTACGCTGTGTAGCAAAACGAATTAAAAACTCAGCAATTGCTGAAATACGGGAGAAATCACAATAGGGGAGCATATAGTTTATGTATTAAATTTACAACACTTAACTAGCATTACAATTTAATTGGTTGTCAACTGCCGCATTGCTGAGAATAGGGTAACATTAATCTGACTCACTGCCACGATATGATTATTAATCGATTCAAATTCCCGGGCCACGGTTTTGCGTGACAAAAAGCTGTTACCGTAAACTTTTATGAATAGCCCTTTCAGATTGTGATTGCGAAACAGTAGCCTAACTTTAGGGTGAGTTCACATTAATGGGGCCACAGCTGGTTCCCTATGTTATTTTGTAGTGTATACGTCATGTTACATAAAGCAAATTACAGGAAATTATATATAAACCATTGGCAGATATTTTTATAATCACTGGAGAAATGCCAGATGACTGGAAGCAGGGTAGTATAATTCCAATATATAAGAAGGCGGACCCAGGGAACTCTAAGCCTGTCAGTTTAATTAGCATCTCATGTAAAATATTGGAATGTATTATTAGGGACAAGTTGGAAGGAAGCATTCTTGAAAAATAATAGTATCACTTCCGCTAGTCTTAGTTCAATACCCTTCCTCGTAGTTCGCTGCTGTAGCCCTGTGACCGGCAGTGACAATGGCGAAGCACCGCCTCCTCCGAGACCGAACTCGTGCTGTCGACTGTAATTCCGGCACCCCAGAACCACTTCTGTGAGGGGAATCAAACCCCAGTCGCCGTGGCCAGCGTCCGACGTTGAAACCACTAGACCACGCCGGATGCCGGAAAGTGATAGTATAGTAGGTTAAGGGAGAGACAACATGGTATTCTCAAGGGGAGGTTATGCCTAACAAACATGGACTTTTTTGAAGAGGCTACAAAGTGTGTTGACCAGAACCAGGCTTATGATTGATATATTTTGACTTTCAAAAAGCGTTTGACAAGGTATCACATGAGAGGCTCATTGTTAAAATGAATTTAGTAGGAATTTCAGAGTGGGTTTATAATTGGCTGCAAGGGCGAATACAACGTGTTACAGTAGGTTGGGTTGTATCTGACCTAGGTGCTGTGGGCAGTGAAATCCCGCAGGGACTGGGACTTCTGCTCTTCCTTATTTACATAAATTGTCTTGATAGGGACCTTAGTAGCAAAATAGTTAAATTTGCAGATGATAAGAGAGGGGTGGCTATACTTATACAAAACTCAATTCACTTTGAATGCTTGAAAGTAATTAGTGACAAAGAAGGGCCATACATTATGGTCAAAGGGAAAATAGAAAATGAGATGTTCACATTAATTAACGTTTATTCCCCCATTAGAGTGACACATTTTTCTTCGATACTTTATTTTCAGCTATAGCGTCAGAATCAGAAGGCATTGTTATATGTGCAGGAGATTTCAATGTAATTCTGGATTATAGGATAGACACAACAAATACAAGAAGAAATAAGAGTCACTTAACTAAAAAAATGAACACATCCATGAAAGAGCAGGGGTTGGTGGATGTTTGGAGAGAACTCCACCCAATGGAAAAGACTATACACATTATTCTGCCACACATAACACTCACTCTAGAATTGACTACGTATTTATGCATAGCTGGGATCTCCATAAGGCGCAAGACTATAAAATTGGGGTGGCTGATATCTCAGATCATAATACAATACATTTAACTATGAATTTGAATAGTAGGCAGAAGAACACTACTTGGAGACTAAATGTAAGCATAATGAATAACAGAGCAATAACAGCAAATTAAAATGTTAATACAGAGATTTATCAAAGAAAATAATACAGAAGAAATCAGTCCGACTATTCTATGGGATACTCTACAGGCCGTCATACGGGGGGCAATTAATAGCAATTACCGCATGACAAAAGAAAATTAGGCGTACTGCATATCTTAATTTGGCTGAAAAATTGAAAACTTAAAAGATTATTATCATGCAGCACAACTCAGACCAATGATCAAATAGTGTGAAAAAGGCTACAGAACAAAGTGGAAGGAAATTGAGATGACTGGAGCAAGCATTCCAATCCAGTCCCTAATTGGTAATACTAAACAAATAAAGTTACTACAAGACTCATTAGATCCAATAAGTTCCCACACACTGAATATCTGGTCAGATCTAATTAAAAAATACAAATTAGAAAGGCAAGCGAGACTGTTGAGCTGGATTACTTATGATGATAGATTTAAACCAGAGTGACCAGGGCTTCAGAAATTTGGAGAGAAAGGGGATCACAGCAATGGGCACAGTAATTAAGAATGGAAACATAATGAGTTTCCAGGGTTTGAAAGAGTCATACAGACCAGAAAATGAAGACTTTTTTAGATACCTACACTTGAGGGACTATTTTATCAAGGAAATACAAAATGTAAAAACCTCAAACGGACTGCTTGGTGCAATGATGCAGACGTACAAGGGGGGGGACAATACCCAAGGCAATTTCGATATTATACCAAAATTTAAGAGAATGTGAAGCCACCTCTACCATGTACATTAAGGAGAAATGGGAGAAGGAAATTAACACTGATATTACAATGGAAGAATGGATTAATATGTGCAAAACACAACACACCACTGCAAACTCGGGAACATGGAGGGAATTTGGATGGGAAAAATCTGACCCGTTATTTTATTACACCTAAAATAAAGAGTAAACAAACTGGTACACAACAACCATGTTGGCGGGCATGTGGGAATAGAGAAGCAAACCACACACATATATTTTGGGAATGTCAAAAATTGTACTCATTTTGGGAAAATGTGCATGTCATAATGAAACACATTCTGGGATACACAATACCTAAAGAATGCAAAGTTATGTACCTCGGAAATATTAACAATTATGTCATTGGCGAGGACAGATATCTAACCAAAATCGTATTGATCGCAAATAAGAAAGCAATAACAAGAAAATGAAAAGAAAATGTGTTTGTTAGTAAATGGAAGAAATTGATGACTTATCATGATGATACTGTAGAAAATGCTCATCACAGATCAACCAATACATAAATTCAAGATGCTAGATTTGTATACGCCCTTTTAAGGACAAGGTGGACGGTTATCGCGGTCGGACTCTACTTGTAACCATGACTGTTTTTATGTGTTTTTATTTGTATTCTATTGTTTTTCAGATTTCTTTTTTTATCCTATTTTGTGCCCTTTTCTGTTCTCTTGTATTACTGTATATGTGATATACCACAGCAAAAACCCAATAAACATGAAAGTGAATTTTTTTGTTGTTGCAGATGATACTTGGGGGTTTGGCAAACAGTTTAGAATCAACTAAAGTAATCAAGATGATTTAAACAAAATTGAAGAACATGGCAGATGACATTCAATATTGCTAAATTATGCATGTGGGAAATAAATATATAAGACAGGAGTATTTTATGGGAGGAGAAAAATGAGTAGGTGTTCAATTTGAAAAAGTCTTAGGAATTGTAGTTGATCAAAGTCTATCTGCATCAAAGCAGTGTGCTACAGCAGTGAAAAAGGCCAACAGAATGCTGGGATTCATAGTAATACGTATTGAGTATAAATCAAAGGAGGTTATATTAATGCTATATAATGCCTTTGTCCCATGTTCCATGTCCCATGATCTTTACTCTTTCAGGAAGATCTGTGCTGAAAAGGGAAAACAGAGGGAGATGAATGTACGTACAGTCATGACTTGACTTCTGTAGGGATTAAGGTCTGAAATGGATGGTGCAGGCTTCAGAACTATTCCACTGAGGCCCTCTGCTGGAGAGACACTGTTGGAGTGATACACACGTACATTGTGGACCAGTACGTGTGTTTCAGTGGTGACTGGTGGACTGTAAACCTGAGGAGGCGGGATGGGGGTGGTAGTGGGGAGGCATGACAGAGCTTTGGTAGGAGACTCACAGTTCTTAAATTAAACATTTATATTTATTAAAGCTTTATATTAAAGATTTATATTAAAATATAAACCATCCTTCATTTTAGCTGTGTTAATTGCCAGTCAAAAAAGATGGATTTGAAATCATGGCATGTATCATTCACAGCTATAAATTTATAAATAAAGAATACATCTATAATTCATAAATAAATAATAAATCTATAATTTATAAATAAATAATAAATCTATAATTTATAAATAAATAATGAATCTATAATTTATTATTTCATAATTATCTTAATTGTTCATCATGCCCTCTCTGAACGCCAACTCTGCTAGTCAAGCAATGCTTCTTCTTCTTTCGTGTATCGTCATCATATGTCCAGCTCCGTGTCGTGCAGCCACGCCCTCATCTCAGGTCCCACTCGGAAGAGGCCCTCCTCTGAAGGTGGTCTATGCAGGGGACAGGCAATGCTGTTCTATTGATTAAACGTTTAAGGACAATTGCTAAATTTAAAATGTAGCAATTTTGCTGGATTTATTTAATAACATATGTTGTTATTCCACTTCAGGCCCCTCTGCCATGGTCAACTGCTATTAATTACCAGCTGACAATGTTGGTGTGGGGTGCAATTTCATGGCATGGTTTAGGTCCACTCAACCAAGGTAAATGGCAATAAATACAAAGCCATTCTGAATGATCACCTACATCGATAGTGAAGCATTTCTATCCTGATGGGAGTGGGCTCTTCCAGGATTAAAATAAATGCTCAATTTCTCCATTTGTCTAGGTGACACCTTGGTGACATCATCACCCTGCGCGAAGAATCTCGGTGTGGTGATGAACAACAGGCTGTCCACTATCAAAGAACATCGCAGCGTTAAGCCAGGCGTGCAGATTCTTCCTGTATCACATCAGGAGATTCCGTCCCTTCCTTACCACGTACTCTACCCAGCTCCTGGTCCAAGCAATGGTACTGTCCCGCTTGGACTACTGCAACTCGCTTCTGGCTGGCCTTCCGGCATCTGCCATCAGACCCCTGCAACTCATCCAGAACGCTGCAGCCCACCTGGTCTTCAACCTTCCCAGACACTCCCATGTCACCCCCTGCTCACTACCCTCCACTGGCTGCCTGTTATAGCTCGCATCAAATTCAAAACATTGGTCCTAGCATACCAGGCAGTCAAGGGATCAGCCCCAATATACCTCCTCAAGATCTTAAAACCCTACACACCTGCCTGACCACTCCGTTCTGCTACCTCAGGACGCCTGGCGCCTCCCCCCCTCCGCACCTGTGCTTCCCGATCACGTCTCCTGTCAGTTCTGGTGGTGGAATGACTTTCCTGTGGAAGTCAGAACAGCCGAGACCCTGGCCACCTTCAAGCGACGACTGAAGACTCACCTCTTCAGGGTGCACCTCTCCCTGTAGTCCGGTTTTGTTACTTAGGGACATAGCTGTCTAGTATTGCACTCATATCTACTTGTTTATGTATTGTATTAGGTTTAGGCATTATTTCGCCTATATTTTCCGCACTGATTGTTTTATTGCTGCCTTTGAATCGTGGCTACAGATTTACCTACAGGGTCCTAGTTTAACTATGCGGTTGCTCCTAGCACCTGGAATTGTACTTCCCTCTAGGGTGGCTTTCAGCGAAACTGTTCTTGACTACGGTTAACACTTTGTTGTACGTCGCTCTGGATAAGAGCGTCTGCCAAATGCCTGTAATGTAATGTAATCTAATGTAATGCATGATAGGTTACTGAATGGTTTGATGAACATGAAACCGATGCAAACCATTTGCAGATATTCCAACCAAATTGAATACTTATGGGATATTCTGAATGGGTGTCTGAGACAGCATGTTCCACCACTGTCAACAAAATACCAAATGGTGGAATTTCTCATACGAGAATGGTATTGCATCCCTCCAATAGAGTTCCAGACACTTTTAGAATCTATGCCAAGGTGCATTGAAACTGTTCTTGCGGCTCGTGGTGGCCCAGTATTACTTTATTTTGGCAGTTACCTGTATGTCATTATTTTTCAAGGTCAAGGTCAGGATCGGTATAGCTTATTTCTGTCACGGTTGTTCCCCCAGACTCACCGCCGGATGGCGGTGTTGCGCCTTCCTAGTGGGAGGTGCACAGGTGGGGTCAATTTACAATCACCTTCCTATTTAAACTCGCACCTGGCGTTGATCGGTGCGAAATCGTAAGCCATCTTTGCGATTTAGCCGGTAAGGTAGTAAGTGTCTTTTTCAATACGTAACACAAAAGACTTACTATAGCAAAGAATCATTCTCTGTTCAAAACCTTCATATATATAGAACTACTTATTTGTACCCGATATAGGAACCTTGCTCTCTCTTAGGAGCTTCGGTTTGGTTTCTTTTGTGCAGTCGGTTCGACTGTGTTTGGGTTACATTTTCATTCTTTTGGCTCTACTAGCCTTTCTCGTTTTTTCGGACAACCGGTGTCTATGGTTTTGTTGTTTGTTTCTGTTACCATTGGGTATTCCGGTGGAGGTATTTTACCACCGCGTGTTTTTGTTTACTGATTGCATTATATAAGGTATTTTGTCTGTCGGGTGTTTTTTCGCTACCCTTACCTTATCAACTCTGCAGAGTTTTCTTCAGTTCGTTTGTTTGTGTCTGTGTGACACTTAGCCACCCGTTGGGTGATAATTTCCTTATTGTTCATTTCTTCCCTATTCCTCTGATTATCAGAGCTAGTGGTTAGACTGTAGGGCAGTACAGTCTAACTTATTGATCCCCCGGGGTTCTGCGAGTGGCACCTATCACCATCCACCCTGACAATTTCAAAAAAGCTGTAATTGAATAAAAACATTTTTAGCCGATCAAAGAACAATGAAGGATGGAAAAATGTTGGAAAATCCGTCTACATTACAGGTCTGCTTTTTACGTTGCTTGTAATCTTAGTCAAAAATACCAAAGTTGCCTCATTCACTGTCAGGGTCACACTTATTTCTCAGTATAAACTGTGTAATATCAGAGTGGGAGGTTTTGTAATGTACCCTCCAAATGTATGTATTTATTTATTTATCAAATTCACCTTTGATATATACCTTACACCTTAAAAATATTTAACCTGAATAATTTGTTATGTAGCACATTAGAGAAATGAAAGCATTCGTTGACTCATCCTTCAATAGACAATAAAAGTGCCTAATTGTGAGTCATTAACAGCTTGTTACAATTCCGGTTGCAATCGTGGTTGGAACTAAAACCAGCATAGTGGGCCTGAGTTTGGGAAACACTGGCTTAACCCTTAGGAGTCGCCGATCACGCTGGCGTGATCAAATCAGTAACTGGCTCAAGACGCCGAAGCTTTAAAACGAAGTCACTTTGAGCATTGCCGTCAACTTTACTCGAAAGTGCTGGCTTGAAACCCCATGGTAGTTTTTTGAATGATGTTGAAAGACCAAGTAAAAACTGAGATATTATCATGTTAATTTGATATAAAAATTATATTTACGCGTGTGTAAAAGCGCATACAGTATGTGAGGGAGGCGTCGCATTTGTTTGAATATCTTCGGCGTTTTTTGTTATATTATGAAACGGAAAAAAATGCCTAGCTAGTTTTTGGAGTTGGAGTTGGGAGTTTTTGTGGAGGAGAAATGAGGCGAATTGAGCCTCGTGTGAGGCGAATGCTAAATGTACCACAAACCTTCCTTTTGTACGTCGAGGATGACGAACTTGAAGAAATTATTGGTAAGGAGTCTGACATCGAGAGTGATGCTGACGACGAAATTGACGACCCGTCTTTTGTCCTCGACAACGAGACAAAATAGCCCAAGACCTCTAAGGGCTACGGGGTAAGATTTTAGCCTCCTCTATTTCCAGTTTAGGAGCTGGCACTAATATGAATGGGCCTTTACTACAAAAACCCAAAGGGGAGGGACTGACAAGGGGAAAGCACATCTTGCATAATGATAATTTACACTCTGAGCACTGACTCATTGGGAATGAATGTAGTGACCCTCCTCATTTGTTTTCTGAAAGATTCCTGAAAAATGTGTTTCCTGTGTTTCAGGTTATGTCCGACCAAAAATCATATGGCATTAACCATGACTAGGTTTTAATAACTACATGATTATAATTTCGGTGTAAAAAATCATGATCATAATCAAAATTGTACTTGATTCTAATATGAATATATTGCAAGCATTTACAATCATGTTGTATTATCACTATGTCATGTCACACTTATCTAAATCATAGAATATTATGTATTTATTTCTGGTTATTTCAGACATGTGTTGAAAACTTGCTTCTGGCATGCAATGCATCTGATGTTTTGAACACTTTTGCACAACTGAAGGAATGTTTTTGTCGCAGTTGCATAGGAGAAACATAAGCTGAAATAGAACAATTGAAGGGACTCCAGCACAAGCCGAACCAAGCTTGCCACAGGTACACAAAGCTTCTCTGCATGTATTGGATTCATGGTTGATTCTTGACGGATTCTCGGCGGGGTCTGTCTTGAAGGTGGCAGTTCGCCCGCCTTCGTCATTGCCGGTCCGGGAGCACCGGGATAATGGCTGTTCCCGTAGTTGCAGGCGGCAGGCTTGTGGGGAGGGAATTAGTAGAGGGTACAGTTGGCCACCAAATTGGGAGAAAAACAGGGAAAAATTAGCTTATTGATATATCTCTAACATGAACTTCCATATAACTTTCAAAGGATGTGAAGAAACTGATTTGGGGATTCAAAATAAAGGACAGATGTGATGGTCAGACGTGTTCCACGAAGCATGTTTATGAGCTTCAGTCTATAATTTAAATCCAGCTCTTGTCCTTTTATTATACAATAAAGTATAAGTGCTATAAGTAAGAGAAGTGCTTTGTGTCAAACATGAATCTATGCAATGATGATATATGCAAATCAGATGCAAAACTAAAACAACAAAAAGGGCCTGTTTAATACCTGTCACTTCATACTCACTTCATGACTTTTGACAATACTGTAAGGCAGGTGTGCCCAAACTAGAGACATTATCAATCAGCAATAGACAACATGTGACACTGCCTCCATTGGATCAACCAAATCACGCCGTAGTGCGTTGATACAGTAGTATTAGTATTATAGAAAACAATGTTTTGTATATAAATAAGAACACAAGTATTTGAACATAAACCTCAGGGAAAATGTTCAGCCAGAAACACCAAGTAAAGGGTGTTTGAAAATAAATGTTTAATTTATTACTAAAATAAAATAATTTGTAATCTATTATAATAACCCAAATTCTTCTGATAAGTGAGTCATTTTATTCACCAATCAAATGTCCCATCAAAGAGCCAAATCTCTAAAACCACACACACTGAATTAGCCGCGTGGTGAACCAATACAGGACGCAACAAACAAATATTCCTTTCGAGTCACGAGTCTTGAATACAGGATTTATTTAGGACAAATGACAGGTGATGGACATACTCACAGGTCATCGGAGGATATACTAAAAATAAATAAAACAGTCTAGCTAAGTTGTAGCTGTAGACAAGACATATTCTAAGGTCTGAACCTGGCGTGACCTGCTGAAACCACTAGATTGGACATTGAATATTTTCTCTTTGTCTTACTGTTGTAACATAATAAACCAGCTGTTAATTTTAATTGAATTGTGAATTGTATATTTTGATGACCGTTGATCCACCAGTTTGCTCTGCCTATCAACAAATTTTGTAATTTAATTGATAATTGGTATCCTGTGTAGTAATGATTATATTCAATCAAATACATATATTTAACATGTAGGATAAGTGAGGGGTTTGAATATGTAATACCAGTTGTGTTCAGTATTCAGAATGCAATATTTTAACATTTTACATAGCTGACTCTCTTATCTAGAGCGTCTTACAAGATGTGCATTTATACAAGGTATAATCAATCATTATTCACACAAGAGATCAGTACAGTAATACAGCAATAGACATCATTATTGGCAGCTGCATACCGTACCTATAACAAAAGGAAAGAAAAGGTTAGTAGATTTTTAAAAAATTATTATTATTTATTTATTGTTTTGTATTTTTTGAGACAGTATTAAATATAGATACATATTACGAAATGCAGTATTAAACATGTAAGCAATGGTGATGACAATTGGATAAATGTACAAATTCAGTGGTAGTTGAGCCTGAAGAGGTGGGTGTTGAGTCTCTAGCCAGTGATTCCGTGATCCTGACTGAGTAGGACAGAGAGGAGGTGAGGCCGCGAGCAGCGGGATGGGACAGTCAGTTTGGCAGAGGAGGCAGAGCGGAGGGGTCTGACTGGGGTGTAGGCTGTGATGAGTGTCTGGAGATAGGAGGGAGCAGTTCCTCTAGCGGCTTGATAAGTCAGCACGAGTGATTTAAAGTTCATGCGTGCTTCGATAGGGAGCCAGTGCAGAGAGGTAAGTAGTGGGGTGACATGCGTGAACCTGGGTTGGTTGAACACTAGACGTGCGTCATGATTCAATGATAAACAAGGGCATTTGACTGTTAAGGCACTGGATTCAGGGAATAGACCATTTTTATTCAAAATTCACTGTTCCAAGACTGTTCATTGTCAGACAGACATGGAAAACATGTATGTGGTCACGCCAGTCTCATGTAATTTTCAGATTATTCTAGAACTTCCTTCCCAAGATCAGAAAATGACCTTAGATCTCTTCAGCTTTGGAATGTACATCCAAACATGCAAACAACATTAAAGCATTTTCTGACTGATACATTTTCTTGAAAAGGAAACCATATGAACAATAATCTGAAGTTGAAGTGACAAAATAATGCAACTGTATTTCTTTTCCAAACCCTGCCTCTGAATCCTATCTGGCCAGTTTAACTTCTTAATCATAGTAACAATTGTTCTCACATTTGACCTACTTAGGCTGTCAGTGAATGAGGAAGCAATGATAATAACAGGAAATGATGTAGGTAGGCCTTTTCAGCACGGGCCTTACCTTGTTTACTCTTGGATTGGATTGCAATGTGTTATGACCCTCCCCTTCAGGTAAAATGAGGCTAAATAAATTATTTAAAGTTCTAACTGAAAAAACTAAAAAACATGCTGTGTGTGGATCTTTTATGAATGTACTCTCTCTCATTCCCACAATCAGTTAAGAGGCATATGTACTTTGTTATTATACCTTGAATGAAGTAACAGTCAAAATAAATACAATCAAATGTGTGCATCCCAATGAGCAAAATGTCATCTCCATTCCACCCTTCAGTGTAACATACCGTATCATTAAGTTATTGTTTACTAACAGTACTGAGGTTTAATAGGGGAAACAGTTCACCTAAATTTCATTTTTTTCTAACTTTGAATATCACAATGAAGTCAGTGTAGCTTCTTTCACAACATGCTGAAATGGTTGTGTGGAAAATGGAAAATATTATAACCACAGTTGGGAGTCTTTACAGTATCTGTAAACATACCTCATCAAACATACATAGTCACAATATTTTAATAATAATAAATACATTTCAATTAGAATTTAAAACTGCATAAGTGCAGATGGATAGAATTACTAAATGCTCAGTGGGGGAATTTACAGGAACATGATTGCAATTACAGTAACAGGAGAAAAAAGTACGTAGGTGTTGTCTGCAGAATATTTGGAATATTCCACACCATACTAATGGAATGTTGCATGTGATGCCTGTATAAATAGCCATGTTGTCTAGAGCAGAGCAGAGTTTTGCACCTTTGAGATCCTGTCCTCACCTCACATTATTGAGTCGGTGAGTTTCTTTCGAAGCGACAATTGCAAATGGTTGGATTCTTTCTTTCTTTCTTTGGTGGATGCTTATGCATATACATGGCAATTATGGGGAGATACATATCGTGCAAGTCTTAAGAATAGCAAGAGTAAAGATAAGTACAGTTGTTTCTGAATAGTAAGGAAAATACAATAGCATTTTAAATATTATTTTAAAATATCTTTGCTGTAAGAATATGTATCTGTTTAATTGCTTTGCATTACATAGCTAGACATGATGGTCAAATCATCCCTTCTTATATTATATAAGACAGATATATATATAGTATCTTAAAATTTCTGTTAAAATATACATCTGTATATGTATATTTGTTGCCTTTGAACAAAAGATCAGATGTTTTAGTGCTCCTGTTCACTTGCTGCAGATTCATGCTTGTAGTCTTCTAATATTTATATATAAGATATTTTTTTCTGACCAGATTTGGTAGCTCCTAAAGATTAATTTGGGTTCAATGTAGATGAATTAGAGTTTTTAAAGCTTAAAAAGGTCAGGCCTCATCAGTGAAACTATTCTGTATTTCAAATATACTTCCCTGGTCTTGGTGCATGGACAGGGATAGGTACAAAACAGTTTTCAATTCAAGCTGAACTACATACCTGTAGTTCTTCAATGAAAGAAATGTAAGATGCTTGCACTCATCCAAAATACCAATCATTGCGCTCATCAACTGAGTTTGTGCTCTGCTCATATTCTTGTGTTGACAAAATAGGGCCCTAAAATGTATAATATTTCATATTTGTGTATAATACTTCTATCAAACCCTGCATCTGATTTATTTCCTTTTGTTTTGAATTTGTTTCCAGGTCACTGGTACAGTAGCTTTTCCAGAATGTTTTTCTCCGTGATCTTCAGTCTCTGCTGTGTCACAGCCTGGGCACTGCCTCAATGTAAGTGTCACATTTAATTTCATGTGTCCACGTAATGATCATCACAATCTGAAATACATGACTCATAGCAACCTGAAATGCAAGCCAAACCACTGTGCAAGCAAATAAAATGTGTAAAATAAAAGTTGCCAGTAATATGTGAATGCGAGGAAAGTACAATATATACATATTTGTGCATGAAAAAATAAATCAGCCAAAACCAAAATACAAATACACCATATGACTATTTAAGGATTGAACTGGCTTATCCATTGTCTCTAGAGCATATCCCAAATCCCATATGATAATGGAATTTCCAGTGATGATGTTGAATATTGATATAATTCAATCAATAATGAAAAGAAATATGCTAATCATATGACATAGAAAATAAAATAAAAGCAAAAATAAAAGATGGAAACATGGATCGGGAAAAACTTAATCTTAGAGTTCATGACAGTGAAGTTTTATTATGATGCAATGCATAGCTTACCTATCAACGTTTTAATCATTGCTTTAAGTAGCACTATATTTAATAGACTATATTAATAGACTGAAATGTGAGACAACTTGTGTTTTCACCCATTACTGGAAGTGTGATGCATACCTGACCTATAAAGTTTTTCATAATTGAATCAAGTACACTACATGAATAGATTGGAAATGTGGGCCAACTTGTTGTTTCACCAGTTATTAGAACATGGTGCCATGGAAGTGAACTTGTTATACTTGTTATAGCCCAGATTGCTTGTTCTACTGACTGGGCCACTTAAAAATATGGCCAGACAGGATTCATGGAACCAGCCAATGTGCACTCTTGCAGTCCACTCACCCACAAGCCAGTAACTAGTTTCCACACAAAAGGCTACACTGTATGAGAGCTAGCACCTCTCTTGTATCTCTCACTGACAGTAACAATCAATATATATGGAACAACAAAACCACTCACTCAGTCTATTGCAGTTAATAATCCAGTTCATTATTTGATTTAATTAATTAGACAAACCAAGAATCAAGCTACCATACCCCTGGTGGGATTAAGCCAAGTTTTGACCCACCACAGAGAATTCCCAGTCATAGCTGGCTAGTGACATAGCCTAGACTTGAACCTGTGATGTCTTGGCTATAACACCAAGCTTTTACTCATGACAAGGACCTTTGCCAACTGAGGCACTCGAGAGTTATTTTCCCCAACTGTATTTATTTGACATTGTTATTGCACTGCTATCAACCTGATAGCAACCTGTAATATAATGTATTATACAGGAGTAATTATGGAATTGTGCAATAATTATATAAAATCTATCTGTGTTGCCTCTGTGATATGCAATGTAATGCACATGCGTATTTTATGTTTGCATTTTCATTTTCATTTTCAGTTACTTGCTATGTTTCCCTGGAAAGGGGCATTTGTCTAAAATAAATAATATGTAATAAAATAGTTGTTGTTACTTTTCTTTGTCTCCTCAGACCAGCCCCAGTATTACTCCTTCTCGCCGCCAGTTGGCAGAGGCAATGGGGAGTCCTATGCATCCGATGGGGAGGGGCGCATCACTGGAGTCAGAATATGGGCGCACAGTAACGCCTACATAAGGGGGTGAGTACCAATCAATTAAATAGTTAAATCAATCAATCAATAAATCAACTAAGTTAAAGAGCAAAAATAAATAAATAATCATCCAATCAAAGCTAGTCTATCACCCAACCGACAAACTATACAATCAACCAACTAGCCAACCAAATATCCAACAAATCTCTCAATCAACGAATCAACAATGAATATATATGGAACAGCAAAGCCATTCACTCACTTACCCTATTGCAGTTAATAATCCAGTTCATTATTTGAGTTAATTAATTTGAGAAACCATCAATAAAGCAATCAATCAGTTAGGCAACCCTTTTTTATTTAATATAGTACCCTGTGCAAAAGAATTGAAAGAAATTGAAAGTGATACACAGAGTACATTAAGAAATAAAAATATATGATTATTGAACAATATATATGCACATGCCAGGTAAAAGAATGATCACAAAAAATAGAAATAAAAATATAAAAATAAAATGTCTAATGTTTCACAACATGGTGTACTAATGGAAGTAAGAATTATGGTTTGTTCGATCACATTAACATTTGAATTAGAGGTGGAGGTCTAACTTTCTTTCATTTTTTCAGATTCCAGCTGAAATATGAATATGTATGGACCCCTATTTTTGGTACAAAGAACAACGAGTTGAAACGAGTTGCTGCTGTTTGAGGATGAAGCCATTGTGCAGATCTCCGGGAAATACAACCCACCTAACTACATCTATCAGCTGATGTTTGTCACCTGTAGAGGGCGCTCTCTCATCGCAGGCCAGCCTGTCGGCAACTCCTTCAACTTCTATCCAAATCACAGCGAGAGTGAGCTGCGGATTGTTAGTGGGCGTTACGACAGTAGTGGTATCACCTCCATCGGTGCACACTGGGCACTAATCTACCGAATGAACGGAAACGATACCATGGCACTTCCTTATGTTCTTTAAATACTGCTTTTCTCACACATACAACTGGCTCTCTCCAGGACTGCGGAATCACATGCGATCTTCCGCAAGAGACTCAAAACCCACCTTTTCAGACTCCATCACCGCTGAATTCTGGACATCTAGCCAATTGTCATCACCACTGCCTACTTGTTCAATACTTTTTCTATGTGTATTCTTGCTTGCTCCTCAAAAATTTTTTACAAACCTTTTCCTTCCCAGTGTTACAGGTATGGTATGCAGCTGCCTATAACGATGTATATCGCTGTATTACTGCACTGATCTCTTGCATTAACTATGATTGTTCTTATCATGTATTAATGCACATCTTGTAAGTCGCTCTGGATAAGAGCGTCTGCTAAATACTTAAAATGTAAATGTAAATGTAATGTAATTCTGGACACAACAGCTCCACTATGATTATTCCCAATATGTCACATACATTAAAAATGTGCAAAACAAATAGATTGGCATTGCTGCTTTTCTGCTATCATACATGTACACTCTCCTCTGTTTAACCTTGACAAAACATATGACATTCTCCAATCAATCACAGCCCAGTTCAAGATAAATGCCCGGGGAAGACTAATGTAATAGCACGATTCATCAGTTTATGTCAGAGTGTTTGGGATTTATTAACAGTTTTGTGATAAGCCACGTCCACTGCCAACTTTATTGGCTACTTCAGCCATGTTTCTTTATGTAGCAACATTATTTATAACAACTTTTTAGAGGAGAGAGCAGCGAACAAATTGATGAAGGTTGCATGTCATTACATCAAATGGTATAGGGGATGTATATGGAGATGTCTTTTAAATATTTTTCATCTGAATGGACAAAGTAATAGTTCCTTACACTAAATTTGTTTTGTGTAAGAAAGTACCAAGTTTAGTGATGGTAGGTCAAACAGGTCAAGAGTTCTGTGCTTTCAAAATTTGCAAATTCAATGCTTTGCTGTAGCGCCACTGTATGGCCGATTGGTGCCATACTTTCGGAGTGTTGTACAGCCATGGGCCTCTACAAGGCTACTAACTTTTGTTTATCCATCTGAAAGATAGGGAAATTTGACTGAAAATGTATAACAATGATGGACAGTTCAAGATGGTGGACATCTGTGGAACTATATATAATTGCATTTCTTGGGGCGATGAACCTCAGTAACAAGTATTAGACCTCTGCGAAATACGATTTTTTAACGATAGGATTTCTAGGCATTTATGTGAAAAGCCATGCCATACGGCAAGTTCATTGGCTTGTGGCAGCCAATTTTTTTTTAGTAGCTACCAACTGTCCATGTATTAACTTTCAAAGAGAGGCCAGAGAACAAATTGGTGAAAGTTGCATGTCGATACATCAAACAATATAGGAGGTGTCTTTGAAGCGTTTTTCTAAAGATTTAAAATGGAAAATCCGATATGGCAGACGTTATGGGTTCCAAATGCAGATATGTTTATTGTAAGAATGGAGATTTAGTGATGTTGGTTTTAGGTCTGTAAGTCAAACGGGGCAGGAGTACATTTTCTGTTACAGTGCCACCAAGTGGCCAATCAACATCAAAATCTTTCATTGGGCCATTTTCATAAGCCTCTGCCAATGTGCCAAATTTAGTCAAAATTGGCCAGGCAATTTTTGTTATCCTGGCGGAATAATGATAATAAAACTTGAAAATACAATACCTGCGGTGCTTGGCCCCATAATTATGGGAGAGTGAAACTTTATGAACCCAAAAATGTGTGGAGCTAACTCGTGCTGTCAATGACTCACTGATTTGAACCAATTCAAGTTTTTTGGCTATGATAAACAAAGGCACTTAATTATTTCAACAAGTTTGAGATTGACAGCCTATGGTAGCTCCATCCACAGTGCGATTCATGAAGCCCCACTTCAACATCGCTAGGGAAGGGGAAACTGCTTTATAAATTGTTAAAATTGTCTCAAACTCACTCCCAATAATACAACTGACGTGTTTAAATGACAACAGTTTGAAATAGGTATAGTGTTGTTCTAGGAGGTCATTTTTTGCTAGAGCATCAGGAAAGGGAAGTTTGTGAGATTAGTTTCCTGGTTCTAGCAGTTGTGCCAGTGTTATGTTATACAGTAGCTCAGTGGCTGAGCTGGCTTGAAATGTCACCTCCAATTGGAACTCCACTAAAATGAGATCATAATTGACCATTAGTTATTAGGAAAGCACATCCCCGGAAGTTGTGGACTTATCTCACATCAGTGTCAACATCCCCCGCCCTGCCCTGGTATCTGGAGGGATGAGGTCCACCCCACCCCTACACTTAGGATGCCGAAGAATGCCCTTACGGTGGTCTGTTAAGCCTCAAGAGCCTCAAGAACTATTTGTTTTTCTCTGAATCCCACCATTTTCCAGGAGTTCATCTTGATCGCCTTTTAAGGGGTCAGGGAATAATTTTCCAGTTTCCCACATTGGCTCTAATGGTTTTCTGTTTTTTATATTCCCTCTGGAAAATGTCAATTGTGAAGCGCTGTGTGACAACCTGTTTGTAAATGGCGCTATACAAAAATAAAGATTGATTGATTGATTGATTGAACATGGTGAGGATCAGATTTCCATAAGGTTATGAATCTGACAAGTGAAGCTATTTGTGGTGTGACCAGGGGAGGGGTGAATGACCAACTGGTTTCTTGGTCCTTTGACTTGTGCCTACTAGCCTGCTGAGTAAGCCTGTGATGTAAAAAAAATATTTGTTCATGAAAACTGTCTTTTTTAAATCAAGCCTTAAAACCCAACGCATTTCAGCTTGAATACACATTTTAAAAATGACGAATCACATGATTTTTTCAAATGCTTTATTCCCTCCAAAATGGAAATATCCATTTTGAAGCGCGGTTTGCAAATAGTGCTGTAAAAACATTTGCTAGATTGAACATGGGAAAGAGAAATGACCACATTCTTTTAACATCTGAAAATCTGTTCCAAAATCTCATATCTGTTATCAAATCTGTTATACGTTTAGAAAGCTCTTCCAATTGAAGTCATCAACAGGTTTGTAAAGGTCTTCCTTGCAGAGGAATAAACATGTAATAAGTATTTTCTGAATATTTTAAAGGACAAAATCTGAGTGTGCAGAGCATTAAAAGGGCTTTAACCAAAACAGATTTTTTAAACCGAAAACAGTATGCTCTCTAAAAAAACCTTTGACGTCATTCCTTATCGGTAAATATGTATAAAATGTGTAGTGTCGTACTACCAAATAAACTACGTTTCCCACAATTCCACAGTAACGACCGGGTTTTGCAGCGTGTCTGATGTGTCGGTTGATGCAAATGCCCTGAAGCGAAATCCAGCCACATTGTATACAAGTACACGAATAATGACTGAATTAAATGAAGAGCAATAGAATGCCTGTTGAAGGTAAGAACACTATACAATGTATGGACATAAAGAAAGGTCTGTCACCACCAATGTTTGGAGTTTAGAAATAGAGACATGGATATCGGGAAATGGCTATGATTGGCTCGCACTGCACGCCACAGAAAATCAGTGAAGTATGAAAATTCGGTGTTGCTTAGATAGAGGAGAGCGCGCTTGCCTCTCAGTTGGAAGAAAATGGGCTCAATGTAAAATATTTATATGTGGGCAGGCTGATAAATTTTCTCTTAAAACCTAACTTCGCTGTATTTGAACATTATCCTTGGTGGCCTATTTACTAATGCCCCTGTCAAAATAAGATGCGCAGTAGAGAGAGAAAGAGAGCCGTTTACGTGTGATTCTGTCTTGACAGGGAGATAGGTCAGCCGAAGAAAGCATGTTACATTGTTTCTAAGTGCTCAGACCGCGTGGAATATTTTCTATATAATTTGAATTTTATCCGAATTGCAAGGCGTTTTTATACTTTCGACACTACCGGAAAGATTATCTGTACCTATAATGTAAATTATCTGGAGCTCTGCGTTTGAGAATCGTCCGCAGCAACGAGTCCTATTGTCGATTTGTATTTTGAGTTGCCCTTGGCTTTGGAAGAGAGCTTTGCCTAAAGCTTTGCCGTATTAGAGGGCAACATTCGTTTCTCGGGGCGTTCGGGTGCATAAACTGGTACGGGATGCTTGGGCAGTCTCACCACCTGATTGGCGGGATCCTGTGGATTCAGAATCCGATGAGAGGTAGGGGAATTATAAACTGGTTTGTTGTTTCATTGTCACGTAATAGATTTTTGCACGTAGGCTACTTCACTAGTAGGCTATGTATAACAGGCAATGGGGTAGTGTTATGCTACCCCATTGTAGCTGCGGTGTATCAACATAAATAAAGTTTGGTTCAAAACTACCATGTTGTGATCAGACCTTAATACGATCTCCGAACGTATATATTCCGGAGTTTCCAGTGCTGTGTGGTTGCGTTGTTGAATAGAGGTTGTCTGCAGATGCGCAAAGCAATATGAGCCTATGGCTTGACATTTCATGTTTTGGATAAAGCGACGCATTTAGCATCAGGCTGCTTGTTTGGCCACGGAGGCACATTATAAACAAGACTAATTTAAACAATATTATTATGTTAATCCTTACAATAAACACAAACCCATACAACTACCCCCTACCATACCATACCATACATTGTTCTGTGTATTGGTCAACTGTCCTTAAAGGGATATTCCACCCCAAATGATTCCCCTCATATGGTCTCATAATACAATTGGAAGCTGTAAATGTTTGAATCAGTGGCTGAAATAATATTATCTTAAAGCCAAAAATGTAATCACTTTCAAAGCAATCAGTTTCCCTTGTAATGCTTTTTCTTTCTACTGGGACATCCTTCAACATCATTGGCTTCAAGATAAGTTCAAATAATGTATTTCAGCCAGTGTTTAAAACATGTACAAAAGTATCTTCCAAAAGTATTATACCAATTGATGTCAGTCAAAGATCATCGGAGGTGATTTCATCATGTATTTATGTGTGCGAGATATTTGACCATTGGCTTCCATTATATTTGGCTGCTCACCGCTCACACTGAAGGATAAATTATCTGGAAGGAGTGACAACACCAGAAGTACGTAGTTAACTGTGAAAATTGAGATTTCTGTATGGAATATCACTTTAAAAAGTTTACGTAGTACCTTATGCATGACTGCCTAAACTATACTGAAATAGCAGACATAGTTTGTGAAAGTACGCTCTATAAATGTGCTGTACTTGTAAAATATGGGTTATTCTCACAGTGATATACATAGGCTGGCTGTAACATTCATAAAGAGATGAAATCATATTTTCTGGGGAGGTCTTTAAATGAAATGACTCTGGTCACCATTTTGCTGACTTCCTCACTCAGAGAATGTAGGGCAGGCATTAAAGATTTAAAATAAATGAAGACGATTAGCTCTAGTAAAGTGCGTCTTCTTCTAGGCTTGTTTTTTTTTTCCCCCTACCATGTGTTCAAATGAAACTTTCCTTTCAAAGACTTATGAATCATTAATTTCTTCAAGTTAAAATATTTTGAAGATGTGAAGAAGGTCCTTTGAGCATTGTTCAAACAGGAATTAAACATCTATTTTCTCTGCTATTTTTTCACTCCACAAAGACAAAAGTGTAAAATGTATTATTACTATACTGCTGTCTTTGGTGCTGCTAAATATTATAAGCATTATGACACATTTTACCCAGGGTACAGTGATTGGTGCAAGAGAAAACTGGCAGTCTTGCAGGTTTTTACCAAATGTGACAAAGTGCTTGGCATTGCAGCAGCACCGGGCTGTTTCTGTTTTCCAGCCCATTTGCTTGGTTTCCAAAGATAATGCGATGCATGTTCAGGAATTAAGCAACACTCTTTGACTTTCCTGGAATAGTGGAGAAGGGGAGGCTGGAAGGTTAGTACAGTATCTGTTTGTCTACACAGCCGTTAGATAGACATGCTCAGACGGCCAGTATAACATGCATGTGCAGTGAAGCAGTCACGGACAGTAATGTGCACAAACGTCAGCGCTGAAAACTAATGGAACTCGCTTTCAGCTCCTTGTCCTCCTGTAGCTCCGACTGTGTTACCTTTTCACTGGTGTATTTACAGCTGGTGTAACACTGTGCTTTAATCCTAATGAGCACAAGCACAACAATAACAATAATAATAATATGATTTTTGATGGGTGTTTTATATTAGGGCATTCAGGGAATATTAGAAATGCATTCAGGACAGCCTTGGCAAACAGAAAATCTTATTCACCTTCTGGTAAATGTTTGTGTATGAGCTCTACCCTTGAAGTGTGAATTTAAGCCCGGACGATACTGTCATTTCACTGCCCCAATGCATTACCATTAACTGGTATTTCAATGAGGCAAAACCAGAAGACGTTTCTCAAAAAGGCTTTGTTCAGTCAGTGTGAATAAGCAAACTTATGACATAATGCCAAAACCTTGACACAATTTTCTTATTATAGTAAATTGATGTATTGATGAAGCAAATCACTAACACTAACCTTTTCCTTCCCAGTGTTACAGGTATGGTATGCAGCTGCCTACAACTATGTCTATCGCTGTATTACTGCACTGATCTCATGCGCTAACTATGATTGTTCCTACCATGTATTAATGCACATCTTGTAAGTCGCTCTGGATAACAGCGTCTGCTAAATGCTTAAAATGTCAAATGCAAATGTGTGCACTGGTGACTGTCTGATGCAGAAAGGAGGATGTTCTGACAATGGCCCTGTTCAGTGTGTGCAGGCTGTGTCCTGAGGAGCAATATAGCAACCACAGCTTCCTAAATATTATCACATTACAACTTTTGCCCTTTTTCAAGGATGACTTGTAAAGCATACATTTTTACTTATTATTCATTTGTACAGGTGTGTACAGTGTTTACTGAAGCAATTTTGGTGAAGTACCTTGCTCAAGGGCACAATAGTCACATGCTCAGGATTTGAGCCTGCAACCTTATGGTTACAGTTCCTTGATTGCCACTACCTTTTATGGCGTGTAATGGGACAGTTTATGGATGGCTTATGGTACAGTTCACTGCTACTCTACTCTTTGAGGATATGTTTATATTATATCACCATTTTCCTCTGCTCCCGGTTTCTCTGTTTAATGGTGCAGGCCTGAAGATTATTATTTCAATACTTTTGGAAGGAAAACTGTACAGTGAGTGCACCTTACATGCCATACTGTATTTCTGATTGTCCCACCAAGCAGCTAATTCACTGCCACACATGTATATAAAAACACCAGTGCTTAAACAGCAATGCTCATGAAGCCTTTACCCCCTCTGTCTGCTTTTCAGACCAGACATTGACTCCTTTGAACCTCAAAGTGACAGATCTCTGTAAATGGAGTCTCAAGTTCCTTCTTGTGGGCTGTATGGAAATGGGATGTGTTGGGTGTAACTGCTGTTTCATACGCAGAGATTGTATCAATATTCTATTGTGGCAATGCATTCCTATCTGAGGTTGTGTTCTGCCTCGCCTCTCTCCATTCCGGTCACGTAGGCGCTGGTCACAGCTATGCAAGAGCTTCACAAAGCAGAGATTTCTTGAGCACCACTATCTCTTTTACTTTCTACAACAAAACAGGAGAAACATTACCACCCGAAAGACAGGTGTATCCTTCTTAAGGGAGTTCATTTTCTAATCACATAGGACCGTGTAATGTATGTAGATATAGTTTTAGTGCATCAAATTTGCCAAATAATTCCTCTAGTGCAGGCTAATTGCAGAACTTGTAAGCAGAGGAGCTAGTGTTGATTGAATGTACATGGAGGATAATTGTTACTGTGAATTTCATATGATTAAAATGGCATTCACGGTCACAGGTAACCTTTTACCTTACTTTGGGTACAATATATCCTTCTAAAATATTGTGGGGTTTTTACAGTATTTGTTAGTTTGCTTACTATTTGACTGCTTTATCCCAGGCAAATTACATAATTTGTATTTTAAACATTAAACAGTTGAGTATTTCATGAAGCCCTTCAGGTACTTCTGGATAATGTTTTATCATGGATAATGGACTATCCAATTAACACAAATGCTCTTGGATTAACAAGTGTTTACCAATTGTTATATTTTTGGTCTGCATTAACAACGCCTATAAACGCATGACACAGTTGATCAACCCATAACGTTAAATTAAAGTAATCTGGCATATAGCTATTCCAATTAATAATCAGTTTACTGAAATATTTTTTGTTGTATTGTAGAACCATAATGTACTCATAAAAACATTGTATCATGTTATCCGTTTTGCATTATTGTGTATATTTAAAAATCAAAACATTGGAAAATTGTTGTTCGGTCTAGCAACTGACTAGGTATAGATGTAGTGACTATTTCAGGAGGTTTTTGAACCCTCAGCCTATTTTCAGTTTGTGTCCGCTCAATGGCTGCTACTGCCTGATGTGAATTAATTAAATATTTTTGTTTGTGCCAAAAGGCCCTGCCATTACGAACATAAATTACAGTTTCTCAGCTATACAAATTAAGTAAATCATTGTGCACTTGCAAGACTTCAAAGGACCAAAGGTATTTCCAGGCCAAAGGCTCATTCATTTTCTCATCTCAAGGGCCTGCGTATTCACCCTGCAGTCTCCTGCACTCAACCTCCTCCTGACTGCATGTGTATTCTAGGGCAGTTGTTCTCCAACAGTGGAGAAGCCTTCAGGCCTAAATATACCTCACTTAAGCATGCGTACGCGTTCGCGTGTGTGTACCCAACGCGGGCAGCATTGTTCACATATTCCACTTCGTACACCGACACACTTAGACAACTACTACTACAGAAGACGGCAGAAACGGCAGCATCAGCGCCAACATGTAGGCTACGTTGGGATGTAACCATGTATTGTCTTTCTTAAAGGTTAAATGTCAAATAAACTAAACTAAACAATGGAGATGGTATAGATCAGGGGTGTCCAAACTACGGCCCGTGGGCGGCCCGGTCCATTTATGGCCCGCGCATGAAACTTTACTGAGTTGTAATTTTTTCACCACTAGTGGAGCCCCCTTCATTGAAAACTCCGCGAAATAAACGAACTGCTCTCAGGTTTTTCGCGTAGGGACAATAATTATTTTCGTGCGCGACAGAAATAATCCGCGAAATAAACGAACTGGTCTCAGCTTTCTTCGCGTAGCACCCCCTCCCCCCGTCGACAGAAAATCAGTGGGCCCAGCCTTTCGTATATTTTTCTGGATTTGGCCCTCAGTGGAAAAAGTTTGGACACCCCTGGTATAGATGGTATTACATCTTTAAATGTATCCCGGCATAATGACGGAGAGTATGTTTTTATGATTCTACCAATGAGAGGAATCTACAATGAAAAGCATCAGTATTTCCGTATGTCCGCCAGGACATTTGATGACTTGCTTCTTTGGGTGTCCCCGCTTATTACACATCAAAACACGCAGTGACCCAGTGGGTAAAGCAGAGCGGCTTGCCATCCCGCACAAGGTACGCACCCAACGACCGCAGGATACAGGTGGCAGCCATCTTACGTACACGTATGTGTATTTAAAGTGAAGTATATTTAGGCTTTTCTTGTTTTCTATGGACAAAGTTACAATAATACAAAACTTACAGTGCTCCATTATTACATGATAAATGTAAATATAAGGGTAAAAATGTGCAGTAAGTGAAGTGTAGTTGTGAAATAGGGTATGTTGAAAATTACACACCATGTTCGAAAAGTAAAGGCCTTTATTCACGTTAAATATGCGTACGCATAAGTAAAATGGCCGCCATGCGTAATCTGCTGTGTTTTGGTGCGGAGCTTGTGTACGCCAGATGCAATACAGACATATATCGTGGGGGCAGTACACCACGTGTGATGTCCAGTCTCCGACAGGAAGAAAGCGAAGAAGAAAACAAGACAGCTGGTCCACAATTACACTCATCTCTACAGTGTCATTGCCGCTGCATAGAGACAAATATGCATGCCAGAATAGCTGGTGAGAAATTTCCAACACTTTAAGCCTGGACATGGAAACAAAAGTAAAAGTAAATGGAAGCAGATCCGAGATCGTTTTGTCCGAGCACAGCGGAAAATGCTGGAGAAACGAAACTTTAATATTTAACACACAATTGACCCTTCGCTAAACCACGCCCCCCTTAGTTATTGTTGCTATGTACGTCAAGCTTTCGGAGCCAGCATGGTGCTCCCACTGTCACTAACTGCACTCCCTGGAGAAATATTGTCCAATTTTTGGAAAATAGAAAAAGCGATTTCATATAGAAGCAGACAGAAGGGTATACAATATGCATTGAAGGTTATATTCAAGATATCACACTGACTCAGCAACAAAATGACGTAAAAAAAATTAAGATAGAAGCGAAAGCCTACAGATCAGAGTAAAACTGAACCACCGCATCACCGGGCGATTGAGACAGAGGACAACGACATTAAGTTACACTGTTCCTGTAAAGCTGGGTAGGTCTCTATTCACTATTACAATCATTAAAAAGCAAAAGCAGTAGGCCTATATAACGTTACATTCAGTAGTAAGTTAGCTAGCATTAGCTAACTAATGTAACATTAGTCGCCTATTGTGTGCTGTAACGACATTACTCTGGTTAGCTCCACAGGTAGCTCCATACCCTGGACCTCTGTAAAGCAAAAAATATCAGCAGTGTGTCAGCCCAGTCTTCCACAAGATTTGGGTACTCGGGACTGGGCTTCCCATTTGACAAAGTGCTGAAATAGTAATGAAAAAAATAGTATTACATTTTGACATCAAGGTAACGTTACCCACTTGGTTTTCTAGAGCTTGACTGTAACATCTTAACGTTAGCAAGCTGTCTGGATCACGAATAACAAAGTTAACATTTAGTCTAACTTTACCAACGTTGCAACCCGGAGCTGTATATCCAGACCGTAGCCACGTTAGCTTAGCTGGCTAACACTTTTCAGGATTTTATTTAGGTTTTATAAAGGGAAAAAAAACGTATATCTCCTTCAAACCTCTCTGGGTAACGAGTGTCACTGTTACACGTGCCCCAGGCACAACGTTTAACCATAATTTGCTAAAAATCCGCAAAACCAGCTCGAAAATGGAGAAAATTTCTAATTTTTGCGTGAAAGTGAATGGAAGGCAGCCAAACACTGTCGGAGGCTCTGTTGGAGTATGTAAAACACGGCGCTGTGATTGGCCAGTTTGCGTTTTGGGGCGTGGTTTAGCGAAGGGTCAATTGCGGTCATTTACTTGTCAACTAGGCTACTTAGATTTATGAGGCCGACACTTATAAAGAAATGCAGCATTTATCTTAAAAAAGTAATATTTAAGGCAAGTAAAGCTTTTCCTCCATGGTCCGCATTCCAAAATACGTTTATTAGAGTTAGTAGTTGGGAGTAGGCTACGTTATAGTGGCATTAACTGATTGTTACCCCTTTTTGGTTGTGGATTTAATGTAAAGAATCTACGAAAATACTAGATTTTCCAGATCCACAGTGATCATAGAACTGTCGATGATGTATCGATAAAAATAGTTAAAAACTAGGCTATATGTAGGCTACCTAAAACTTTACATTACATACTCTAGCGGTGAACACCACGGAATCAAGAGTTGAGACTTTGCTTTTTCATTATAGTTCTCCTTATTTATTATAATAAAGCGTGAGGCACCGGGAAGAGAAAAAACAATGCGTCAGAATCACACGTACGTTAATAAAGTGTAGCTACCAGCCGTACGTTACCTACGCAATTTCTCTGCCACCTAGTGGATGTGGCTTTTAAACATCCAGACAAGTAAAGTACGCAGTGCAATATGTGAACAATGCCGCTCGGTTGGGTACGCAAACGCGATCGCGTACGCGAGTAAAGTGAAGTATATTAAGGCCTTAAGACTCTTTATCGCCAATTTTCCCCTCTGACCGATTAATTATGTAACCAGTGCTTAATTTGTGCCGGGGCTAGCCGGGCCTGCGGCCCGGTAAATGCCAAAAATCCGATTTTGCGCCCCTGCAAATGTCTTCTCAGAATCAGAGCCCCGGGCTCATAAATATCTGAAGTGCGACAAGAACGCGTATTTTAACAGACAAGAAACAAGAAACGTGCTTTCAGAGTGTTCACAGAGACATCGGGAGAACTAGTTGCACAGCCCTTGAAGGGTCTCTTAACCGCTGTTAACACCGTAGCAATTTCCAGCGCAGAGTGCGAGAGAGGTTTCTCACAAATTAATCTAATCTGCACGTCAACAAGAGCGTCTTTAAAAACAGCAACCATATAATCGCTCCTGTTTTTAACCCTTGTTGCTCCACCACTGGAAAGTTACCATTAGACCAGAGGGAGGGACAGAAATGCAGCGACACAGAGGTAGGAAAAGTTTACCCTTTTCCCTCCGCGCGGGGGGGTCTGTAACCGACCAATTTTTAAATGCTGTAGTTTTAACTGCAGGAACTCAAACCGCAGTAGCTCTTATAGCTTATATTGCAAATGCAATGGCCAGCGTTTTCTCAGAATTTGATTTTTAAACATTAGTGGTGTAACAGTACACGTATTCTTACCGAACCGTTCGGTACAGGACTTTCGATGCGTTGTGAACCGAACGAATGCAATCTTGCTTTAACCACTAACGCAAGTGCGGAACTTTTTTTGTGTGCGGTTGCAGCAGTATTGACATATTTTAATTTATGTAAGAGAATCGTGCCTCACTTTGTTAAGTAAATTATGGCCAATTAACCACTGTGTACAAAGTTAATAATAAATGAAAAGCAGTTTTAAGTTTTGCATTTCTTTCCCCCCTGCTGTGCGAAAACGTACCGAGTGGCGTGACTTCAAAACCGAGGCAGTGGCATGTCCAGACTGTTTGACTGGGGTGGCCCAAGTGGGGCACTGACTTTGTAGGGGTGGCATGAAGTACAAATGTGCACATCGGGGCGGGGGGCACGGAATAGCATTAATTTACCATTTTTGTCTCTACTACCCATATCTACTTTAATTACTAACATTACAGTGTCTTACATTTCTGTGTTTAATTTAAAAGATAAATAAACCTATACCACTGGGCAGATAGCCAATCATAGTTTAGCATCTGGGGTGGCACCTGGGGTGGCCAATCAGATTCCAGGGGTAGCACGTGCCACCCTAGGCCACCCCCTAAACACGCCGCTGAACCGAGGTAAGTAGGGCCTACCGAACCGTGATTTTTGTGTACCGTTACACCCCTAATAAACATGTAATTAAACAATTCCACTCCACATAGCCGATTCTGTGCGCGGTTGGCTCCTCGCCCCCTCTTTTTCACGTGACGTGTGCGCACCCGTGAGCCAATGCAAACAGATCAGATGAGCGCAGCGCTGAAAACGCCTCAACATGTCCTTAGTATGGGCGTTTTTCACAGTCAGTGAAGACGACTTAAAGCTTGCAGTTTGTCATACATGTCAATCGAAAATAAGCCGCGGAGGAACAACCTCGAAACGTTCGGAACGACCAACCTAATCAGACACTTGAAAAGTCATCACCCAGGTACCAAGTCGATGCCCAAATTCTGACGGTAGTCGTTTTTCTACAGTACCGTAGGTACCGGGGTTAATTAACAATTAACTTCGTTGCGCTAGTTCGGTTCCTCTGAACCATTTTCCATTAATAGAACATAGTGGTAGTGCATAAACCTGACGTAGGCTAATAATGCCCTGCTGAAGCACTGAATTGCACTGAAATCATTATGTTAAGCTAATGAGTGACGTTATGAAACAGTGCTATTCACTCATACAAATCGAACTTATTAGACCTAATGATAAATTCATCTAACGATTTCTAGCTAAACCACAAATTGTGTATTAACTGTGTTGTGCATGAAGGTGCCAGCTGTGCGTTTCCACTATCAAACAAACTCAGAAACAGCAGCATCGCCTCTTTTCCAATTACTCCTAGTTTGAAACATTTTTATCTAAGCTTTGAAGCTAGTTAAAGTCGTAGTCGTTAGGCTACCTGACTCACGCAAATAACGAAATTCTGCTGAAGAGCGGCTTGTTTCAATGCCTTTGACAAGCTCCGCAACTGAAACATCCGCCCTTATATCGCTACAAGTGTTTTCCATTGCACTATATAGAATTGGGATCTACTCTAATCCACCTCTAGCAAACAAATTAGTCTAGCGCATCATAGGTTCGAACTAACCTGTTTTCCATTAGCATTGTCGCAATAACTTTCTGATGCACGTCAAGTTGAAGCCATATAATTATTTAATGGACTCTAAACAATTCCAAAACTGTGCTATATACATTCGGAATAGAACATGCTAGTTAGCTGTGTAACTAGCTAAAAACAAGTCTGCAATAACTAGATACGTTGATGCATTTTTAGTCACGTGAATAACGTTATTCCTATTGTGGCTAATTTAGCCTGTGCTGAACCAGTGGCACAAATTGCTTCTAATCGCTACCTGATACCAACCAGGTTATGGATATCATCTGAATAGCTGTCAGTACTTTCAAAAATTGGAGCAAGTGGCTCACTAGCCTGTCGGATGGTTTCTCATCTGTATGCCTTCGTTTGCTGCTCCCCTTTGCAGGAATGCATCCATCAGATGTTCTTTTTCTTTATTTTCTGAAATAACAAGCATTGGGGACAATTCTTGCTGGCACTACAATGAGGAAAAATACCATGTTTGTGTATACATTTGTACTGCTCAGTGGGCTGGACAATAGTGGACAGTTGGAGGGGATATAGCGATCTAAAATATAGACCCTAACTGTTAAGGTAGGCCAAGGTGGCATTACAACAGGTGGCAGTATAGTGCAAGAGCCATTAGCTGGTTTTCTGCTGTATTGGTATTGCACGTCCCATTGATAATAAGAAGTATGCTTTAGATTTTTATGCATTTTAAATATTGTTCTAGTGGTAGCCTCTGAAATGTAAGTTTTTAAGAACCGAACCACAAAGATGGGAGAGACTACTTTCTGGAAATACAAATGGGAAAAGCTGCTGGTGGAGTCAGGGTAGTCATATCACAGAATAGTGACCTGAACCTCTTAGCTGATTCACAGCAGTTTAATGGATACAAAAAATAGTAATTCACTTTCGTTTTAAATGTTGACTGGAAAAAACACAATACATGATTAAATATTAAAGTTCAGTTCTTAGTTGGGTTACTTTTTTAGAAAGCAACATCCAACGGCATCTCTATAATAAAAAGCTGCAACAATGCCTGAGGGCTTCAACTAGAATTATGTGTGCTCTATTTAACTGAAGGAAGTGAGATTAGATTTAAAAAATGAATTCATAACAAGTGGGTTAAAGTCTTATTTTAGCTGCAATGAATATTCTTTGAGTGTGAGGCACAGTGAACAGTAATTGCTGCTAAGCCATCAGAATCTTAGCATCGAAGGAGAAAAGTCCTTTCCACTGCCAACCTTAATACCTAAAGTATTATAACATTACTCATAACAACAGCCTCATCTGTCTGGGACCTGTGCTCTTAACATTGCAAAGAACATGTAATGTCGATGCTCAGCTTTTCTGTCAATTGATCTGTGCTTTTAATCTGATCTGTGCTCTATAGGGCATGGCAAAGTCACTGTTCTTATGAATTCATTATGTCGGACTCTTTGTAAATATTCAGATGGAAAATGTTTGACAGATAATTTTTAATTTGTGGTGCAGTGTCATTCATATGTATTTTTCCTTTGTGAAGGTTTGTCATGAGGTATATGGAGGTGGTGCCTGCTGGGTGGAGGGATGTGATGCTGTGCTTGGTGATGTTTTAGTGGCAGTCTTTGTAGCTAACACTGTGCAGGTTGAAGGAGATGAGATAAGTGATCATAGATGATAAAAAAATGGAATGTTGTGAAGCTTGAAAATGTTTTTGTGGTGTTGGGTCACAGTGAGTGATGGCTTGGTATGTGTAGAACTGGCCAGGCAGCCCCTGGGTCTGAATCTTTTGGCAAGCTATTTTAAAACCAGTAGTGCTTGAGGAACAGGGCACTGATGCAGGAAGTTAGTTGAAGGAGATCAGAGTGTGGGAATATAATTTTTATTCTAGCTACATGGTGTAATTCTGAAGACTGAATAATGCTTGATTGTTGTACTGAGCAGAGCCATGGGAAAGTCTAGGGAATTTGGCAATAGTTAAAATATGATGATGATGTGGTGGTTGTGGTAATGACTTGTGATTAGGGACAGAAATCGGCAGGGACCTCCCGCTAAGATATTATCACAATTCTTAGGTGCTGATTCGATATGTATATGTAAGTATTGTGATTCAGTAAGTATTGCAATTCAATATTACAATTTCTTTTGATTTTTGTTAACTTTATTAACACTGGACCATGGAAAACAGTTGATCGTACTTCCAAAGACGATGCATATCATAAGTCAGTCAGTCACATTTGCGAGGTTATATGGTGGAAAGATGGCAAATCTTGTTAAAAATAACAATACAACTGCATCTATTTGCCCTTTCTTTGGGTTTAAACCAAATTATATAGGAGAGCCAGCGAATTTGGATGAAGTGATATGTGCACTTTGTGAAAAGCAAATCGCCACTAAAGATGCAAACACATGTTAAGGCAATATGCTAGCTATATGTGTCTTTTCAACTGCTGTAGGAGCAATAACATCGTATTTTGTTTATTTTTATTCAAGGGATATTGTCAATAGGGACATTTTTATATCGCCCAAGCCTAGTTTGTACTGGTAAGGAGGTGTGATTTTGGACAGAAGATAATGGACATCAGCTGGAATACTACAGTATGAACTTAAGACTAATTTAAATATTTAATTTCATGCTAAGCTTATAATATTTTCATGTGCTTGTCATTTATGAATTGAGGTTACTTGAGAATGCTGCTCCGCAATGGACTTTGTGATGCATTTTGCCTTCTCTGAACTGCTGGGGAGCTTATTCAAACTTGTATCCAGTGTTCGTTGGCTGGTTGAGGCTACAGGATGTTTGGCCTCCTCTGCCACGTTCGACTCTGGATGGTGTCGAGCAAGATGGGCCCGCATGTTGGTCATATTACGATACTTTACTTTTCTATGACAGAGTTGGCATACACCTTTACTCACGTCCAGCTCCACTTTCCCTTTTAAATTGTGAAACCCAAAGTTGTTACAGACTTTGGATTTGAGCAGGTGCAGCGTGAATCTCCATGGGTACAGTATCATCCGTCATGCTTTCTTTTTCTAAACAGCGTCTTTGTAATAGATAGCCAAAGTCATTATGTCACAATTTTCCCGGCAGGTTATTTCCGCCTTGAATAAAAAAAGAGAACATTTTTATGCCTTAAGATGCAGATTAATTATTGATTCGGGAGTCAGCGTGGCGATATAAAAATCGTCAAAAAACAATCGCGATTCGCAACTGAATCGATTTTTTCCCCATCCCTACTTGTGATGTTGTGGTTGTGGTAATGAGTGGCGACGATGATATGGTGGTTGTACTAACGAGTGGTGATGATGATATGATGGTTGTGGTAATGTGTGTTGATGATGATAATGATGATAATTGTGATGGGAATTTTGGGGTCCTTCTGCTGGCGTAGAGTGAGGGACATATTGCTTTCAAAAGAGAGTTGTTAGAGTAGTCCTGGTGCTTCATCAGCTCTGAAACACAATACCCCTTGCTCCTACCCTAGCAGTGATGCAGGACTGAATACGCAATGTAGAGGGATTGGTGCCAACTCTCACGCTGATGGTGGTGACGTGGTAGCAATTCTTGCAGCCGTACTCCCGGCTTGTTACACCATTCCCCTAGTGCTGAAGAATGTTTAAACGGTCATTTCCACATTTATTTCAGCTCAGAAAATACCACATGAACAGATAATGCACAAAACCTACAAGAAAACCTACAAGACAAGACAGTACAGAGAAAATACAATAATAACACATTCCCCAAACATGTAAGAGACCACTTGGAGCCTTTGTGAAGCAAATTAACTCCCAGAGCTACAGGTGCTACTACTCCTTTATTCACCCCTGACCACATCTTTTGGGTGACCAATCAATAGTTGCTATTGATGGTACCAGCTACACACCTATTGGAAGTTAACAAATATCAACAGCCATTTTCCATCTTCCAAAATTAGACCATGTTAAAGGAGCACTCTGACCATAATTTCATGATGGACCACTTACTATACGTCTTGTCGATCCATCCACATGGCACTGTTGATACTTTGTTTATGCCCGTTTCCGTGTGAGCCGTGAGTGACCAAATGGCAAATATAATGGGAGTCAATTGTCAAATAATGAACAAAGACAAACTACACACCAAATTCACCCAGACTAACTGCAATTTGTGTTGTTTGACTCAGCTTACTGTGGGACGTGAAAGGACAGGTTCTGGAGAAGCAGAATATTGGACAAAATATTGGTGGTGCATAGGCAGACACTGTCTCCCAAAGCCCACTAAGGACAAATGTTTGTGCTGCTGTGAGTGGGATCTGGCTGCGACAAATCTAACTTATAAGAAAGTTACATTTTATGCTGAAAAGGAGATGAATATTGATACGCCAAGGTGTTTGACAAACCACCCAGTGTTTAATGGCCATTTACATTCCGGAGTGCTAAAACCGTTTTACAGCATACCTAAAATAAGCATAATTTTGAATGGATAAGTATCGCTATCTATTAGGGATGCTAATTTTAAGATATTTCCTTGATCGATTGTCACCCACGTTAACAAACAATTAATCAATTAATCTTTAAAAAAAAACCAGCAAAATGTAGCGTATGACAGAGAATACAAAAACACGTTTTTTTCCCCTCAATCAAACCTTTATTCAAACTTTTGGTACACGGGCCTTTTTTAATAGCATAAAATAATACAAATTATGAAGGAAATTAAACACCATTCAGTAGGACTAACAATGAAAATAATATTTATTTTGAAAGGAAAAGGGCCGTCCGACAGCATAGGCTTGGCAACTTGGGGGGGGAAAAATAAATAAATAAATTAGAGTCCCAACTCATCCCGTTTCTGTTTTTAATTTAAGAATATAAGCATATCCACGTGTTCAGGGGTGAGCCGTGTGCGCAGCCTGTTTACAGTAAGACCAGCAGCTGAGAACACTCATTCAAACGGAACCGATGTCCCGGGGATGCATAAATACTGTCATGCCAAAAAAAAAAAAAGATTTCAGCAAAAACTCAAGAGAAATGCGGAAATAAAGTTACATGTGCTTAGCGAATACAAGAGACCACGCTATTGTCGGCTGAGGTAACGTTAAGCTATACAAAATATAAACAAAATGTTTTGTTGTTGTAAATAGTTTCTTTTGTGAAATATTGCCAGATATATTTGATAAAATCAACAAGGTTTTAAAAGCAATATTATTACACTCACTAGAGTGAATCGACCATTGATTAATCATTATCATCCCTATGATCTATAATGGTTTTTAGTGTAGATTGTCGTGCAATGTTATTAATTGCCTTTCACACTAGCTAGTAATTAAAACTGGAATGATACAAAGTTAACGTTAACGATTTAGCTGGTTAGCTATAATAGTAAACTTAGCCTGTTGATCTAATCATAAGAACACACACTGTTTGTGCTAGTTAACTCATTCTATGATCTATTTTTTATTCAGTTCAATTACATTTTTTATTTAATTCACAGTTCATGTTTATTACATGAAATTGGCTATTCAGCTACCTAGCTAGCTAGGTATGATAGAAGTGTGGTGCTGAACTGTAGGTGAAAAATATGCCATTTAGCTCATTTTCTCTCACTATCAAAAAGTTTGTTTTTGTCTCCTTGCTTGCTGTCAACAACACTTGCCCCTGTCGGCATGGAACTCGAGAAAAATTTATCAACAAATCATGAACAAAAGTCAATTGTGGTCAGATGTGCATTCTCCTGGATAGTGATGTCCATGCATTTGTTTTAGAAGCAAGGATAAACAGACAAGCAACTCAAATCAATTTACTGCAAATTTCAATTGATGGTGTGAGCAGGCAGTTTCATCAAGAACTGTCTGTCAAAATGTATAATTCACCACCAAATTGGGGGAAAAATCAGAAACACAAATTTATTTTACAAAAATAATTGTCTGTCAAGAACTCTACAGAGCAGGATATCATAGTCCTATCATATTGGTGTTTCCACCTTTTTGGCCACTACTTCTTTATATATATATTAATATTTATGTTATTATTATGAGGAGGTCTTCTCATATTTTGATTGTTATGAGTAATAAATATGTGGGGAATTTAAATTCTATGTAAATATTAATCAAATCACTCATGGTTATCATTAAAAATCTGTAATTATTTATCAATGTCAGCGAAATGCACAATTGTCTAGTACTATACCTAAAACGGGTAAGCTTGGTGTTCAGCTTTATGGTACGTGCTTGCTGTGAATATTTTCAATTTCCCTAAAATGTGTTCCACCTTGAGAGGAAGCAAGGTAGCATTGTAGTCTGCCAAGGAACACAAGCTGTATAGTTTCAGCAATACAATAACAAGATAAATACAATAATTTTCCTACTGCTTTTGTAGTACATTTGAGAGTAGCAGTTTTGTGTTACTGTTGAAGGCTTTACTCTGAGGGAATGGAAGTCTGGGAGTTTGTGGGACTTCAAAGACCTTAAGGAGTGGGTGCAATTTCAATGTGTCGTGGGCAGGGGAGAGAAACTTATCACTAATAAGGGGCAGGGAAAAGTGCTGGCTTCTGTATTTTGACAGCTAGCTCCCTTTGTGAATGACCGCTAAAGGTAGAGACTCCTGCATCTCTAGGTTTGGACTGACAGCTTTAGAGATAGTGTCTTCTATTCATATTGAAAATTGAGTTTCGATTGAAAACGTCTGCCACTTTTCAATGGCCTGTTGCATGGATTACACGGATTACTGGACTGCAGCGCTGCAGTACATATGTAAAATATAAGCTATGTTAATTGCAATGCATAAGGGGGTAAGCTAAGCTAATACTTTAGATTTTAGCAGGTCTGTTTTCAGGCTGAAAATATTCTAGCTCAGTACGAGGTTATGGGTGATTAAGAACACAGTTTGCATCACATTACATTTCTAGCAATCACATTATTTAGTCTTGGAGTTTAATTCCACTCCAGAACATTTGCTCAGAATGCAAAGGTGTATGTAGTTGTTATATCCTTGACTAGACTGCTGGAATTTTCTGATCAGTTACATGCATTGATACTATGGATGTGAAATGAAAGTAAACTCTCTAAATAAGGATACATCTGTCCCCATGTTGTAATGTGTGATGTTTCTCATGTTGCTGAAAGTAAAAGAGATAGTGGTGCTCAAGAAATCTCCGCTTTGTGAAGCTCTTGCAAGGCTGTGACCAGCGCCTACGTGACCGGAATGGAGAGAGGCGAGGCTGAACACAGAGGATGGTAAATCAGAGCAGCTGGCCTGACTGGAAAAGAGAGGGAGAAGGAAGAGGGGGATGAAGAGCAGGAGGAGGGGGGGAGTGCTCTCTGAGCTCTCTTGTCTCTCGCTGATGCTGATGTCATTGATGAAATAGGGAGGAGCGGCCTAGGATATTTTTAGCAACAGCAGCTAAATAAAGCAGCAGCCCCCCCCCCACTAAAACCCCCCAGCTCCCCAGGGGCTGCGGCAAAGCTGAGCACTGAGAAACAACTGGAGCGATCTCTCTCTCTCTCTCTCTCTCTCTCTCTCCACAGCTCTTGTCTTTCATTTCTCTCTCGTTCTCCTCATTATCCTTCTCTGTCAGATGCTCTCCCCCTCCCTCTCCCTTTCACTTATCCTTTCTCTCTCTCGCTCTCTCATTCCTCTGACTCCTTTCCCCCCTCTTTTTGTCCTCCAGCTCTCCGTTTGCCACATTTTATTACGGTGGTGAATGCATTTATACCAGATCCAGCCACTGTATAAAGCTGTCAGTTACAGAGAGGGATAAAAAATGCATAGAAAACTCATCAGATGTATTGTTCTTCAGCCTGTCACATTCTTTCCTTTGTTAAATCAAATTGGCGGTCTCATTCATGTCTGCCTAGATGTCTTGTGCAATGTTTAATTATATCAGAAATCGGTGAAGCTGAAAGTACACTCAGTCTTGTACTAGTCTTTGAGCATTTGGTAATGTGTAATGCAGAGGGACTGAACCCGTCCGTCCAGTCATTTTAAAACATATAGCAGTGAAATCAATATGTACCAGTCTCTCTGTGGGCTCTCACCTCATTTGTGAGATGTTTTATTAGACGTTTTGCAGGTTTTTTGGTCCCACTAAGGCCTAGGTCCAATAGTCACGGTTCGCCACAGATTTTATTATATCATAATGTATTTGTATTTCTACCACTATTGATTTGCTCAGATACATTTAGGCTCTTGTAAACATCCAGCAAGAGTTGATGTAAACCTTTGAAAAGGTTCAACAGTCGGAAAAAGCGTGTATGTTTGTGTGTGTGTATGTCTGTTTGTATGTGTGTGTGTGGGGGAGTGCAGTTATGCTTGTTATGAGGAAGTTGTCTTTGTTTCAATGTTTTCCTGAACTTCAAGTTACCTCTGAAGTCATTCAGGCAAGTCCCATATTCCACCTCTCCTTCCACATATCTTCCACCTTAGAAGGGGGCTTCTAATGGTGTGGGGATAGGGTAGGGCTAGTCAACATTATCACCATCTTAGAAACAGTGTTCCTTTAATATCCTTTATGCTCTTGCAGTTTTACATCATGTACAGATTTTTTTATTTTTGTGTAATGCAGAAAAGCACAGCATAATCGCTTTATTATGTCATATAACTTTTACATTTCTTTGTACTTATCCAGGGTTGCTTACGTTTATATTTGTTCTACTTATAGCCTACTGTAGATAGATATTTATGAATTCAGTTCAGGCTAACTGCATTTCTCAACTGTACAGCAGCAGCCTGTGATTTGAGCAACCTCAATGTCAAATACCCTAACCATTCATCCAGAGCATGAACCAAGCAAAGCCAATTAACACTGGATTACTTGGAATAAGAGGTAATATCTAACAGACTTGAAGCCCTCCCTCCCTGCATGGTGCTATAGCCAATTATCCACCACTCTGCTGGCCACCATTGTCACTGGCACAGTCAGGATTCAATTCCAGACCATGGGGTGTCTCCCTGCCCCAGGGTCTAGAGCTTTAGGTGAAATATAATCTTCTTAAATTCTGGTTCCAGAGTTGTGTGTGGTAATAAATTACCTGGGTTAGTTTAGTATATCTGAAGAAAATATATACTATTGTATTACTACTACCATGCATTCCTTCTTCCTGGGCCACTGCACAAGAATAGAATAGAACATTGCATTTACAGATCACCTTACAAGGAACCCAAAGCGCATTACAGTGAAAGGGGAAACTCTCTTTAACCACCAAGAATGTGTAGCACCCACATGGCACATCCACATCCAGTAAAACATTTTTAAAAAATCCAGAAATGTCTTACTGTGGCTCTTCGAGAAATAGATAAAATACTAAAATCATCACAGTTGAGGATCTTTAAGTACCAAATTGGACAGAGTGACAGATTTACATTAGATCACAGACAAAATGACAAGCCAACATTGACTGAATGGCTCGTTCGTGTCATAGTTTTGAAAATGTTTTGTTCCTCGTTTTCATACATTGCACACTATTGCCATCTAGTGAAGCATTTGCAAACATACAAGTTATGTGTAACTACTATATAAGATGTTGGGAGCGGTTGGCAGCAGTGTAGCATGTGAGACCATGAGGAAGTTTCATGTCCCACCTGTTTTCCTGTGAACTAAGACATGCTAATATGGACGACAATTTAATGTCTGATCTGGTTGGATGTAGAGGCTCTCACATAATTGTATGGTTATTGTGGGGGCGTATGTGTCTGTACAAGACATGCATGATTAGTGCTTTTTATTCATTTGTAAGTAAACACTATTTTATTCAGATGTGACACTATATTTGTCTCTTCATGACCATAATACCAGCTTCAGTTTTCATCACCAATAATCCTCCACCTTTACATAAAAATATATCCATAAATATATGACAAGCAAAGAAAACTCTTACTTTGTTGAAAACTCTATTAATTTGTGGTGCTCACCCTTGCTTTAATTCAGATGCAGGCTCCTTTGAGAACACCGAATTACAATGAGACAAATGAGACTGTACTCTTTAGTTGTTCATTGTAATTTGATTAATTAATTTCCCATTTAGGACTTTCACAACCTTGTTATTGATGCTAAACAATATGAACTGCCTGACCTCCTGAACTGGGGCCAGAATATCCCAGGGAGAATAATAAGTATAGTTACATTTAACTAAGATTTGTGTTCTAATTTCTCCTGATTACATTAGAATAACTGGATTCATATGATTTATTATGTTTGTTTAGAAGTTAGATGCCCTTTGGAAGTTCTTACTTACATTTCTTATGCATTTGACAGCTTGGGGAAATATATATTGCAATAAGATAAAAGTGGTGCTGTGGTGCTTTGGTACAGTGGAGGAAGCAGAGTGGGATTGACTGAGAGACATGGAGTGAGAAATGCAGGCAGTAACTGCTGAGATCATTTCTTCTCCTGAATTTAGCAGCATTTTGATGCTTTAGAATTGCCTGCATTGGGGTCTAATCCTAGATTGAACTATGATTCTTCATGTTTTTGATATTTTCTATGTGATCATTTCTGACTGTGCCTTGATTCTCTGATGTTTTGCAAGTCAGCTGATAGGACAGGCACAGTGATGTGGGGTCAGTCAACCCGGTGATGTAAATATCTGTGCTGAATTATGTGCGCCGTGATGCCCTCAAATATGACCTCCTGTGACAGTCTCGCTTGCTCCCTCTTGCCTCCCAGCGGTCCACTGCAACCTGAGTCAGAATGGTTTAGATCACCAGGTGTGTGCAGAGGACGTGACATCACCCCTGGATGACCTGCCAATCGATCATGGAGTGGGCGAGGATGGCGATAGCCCCACTTACCGGGACCGGAGGGAGCCCATCTATCAGCAGGTGTCTGAGGCAGAGGCCACACGGGTAAGGGGATCATCTATCTTTCAGCTAACTCTCCTGGATGCTAAAAGGTCACGCACTCAACTCCATTTGCTCGTGATCTATTTAAACCAACGTGCTGGCCTCAAACACGGCTTGGAAACCTGCTTCTTGATACTCAGTGACTTCATTATTCAGTTACATGAAATAGCTGCAAGCATCTCTGAATGGTCTTCTCTTCAGAAAGTAACAGAAATAAGAAAGAACACCCTTTATTTTGCACAGCTCTTTCATGCCGTAACTACTGGCCACAGTTTACATCTCCGGTCCCCACTTAAGTGATGTCTTGAATTTAGACAACCGACTCTCATTAAGCCTCTCATGGACATATTATTTAGAAAATGGTCAAAAGTATATCTTTTGTATTTTTACTCTTTTATCAAAATAAGGTTGCTTCGTGAACATGAATGTTCTGTTTGTCATTACTTACATTCCTTAATTAATCCATATGCTTTCTTTTTTACAGTGGTTTACATTGTTCAAAACTTCTGAAAGAAGCAATTATTTGCTTAACAAACTGTCAGGGTAGCCAACAGACCGAAAACAACAAAGCATCAAATATCTTCTAAAGGGTTTAAAGCAATAATTGGAACAAATCCAAATAAAGAGGTTAAAAAAACCTCAGGGACTGCCTAGGCTACTAGATCTGATAAAACGCGATAAAGCAAAATGTTTCGTAATTCACAAAGTGAATGATTTTGAAATGAATTTAAACATACAATTACAAGGAGTGAACTATATTCAGTAGCATTTTTTGTTTTATTTTTCAGTGGAAATGGTAGGCCTATATAAACCTGCAAAGAGCCATACAATGAACAGGTCGAGTTTTAAACTTTGTGTGATACTTTTTTTTTTGCTTAAAAGCTGATACCGTGATATACCGAAAACCGTGATGTTGAGTAGTAGGCTACGATTATCATGCCGTGAAAATGTCATAACGTCACAGCCCTAGTATGGGTCCAAGTCAGTCAGAGTTCCTCAGATCACTGCTGTGGGAGCTCAGTGACCACCGATCACCCACGGGTTACCAGTAGGGATGCTAATTTTAAGAAATGGCCTTGATCGATCTCGCCCGTGTTAACAAGCAATTAATCGATTAATCTTTACAAAAAAGAAAAAAAAGCAAAATGTAGCGTTTGACAGAATACACAATGCATGTTTTTTTTCCCAATCAAAGCTTTACTCAAACTTTTGAGACACGGGCCTATTTTAACAGCATAAAACAATAATAATTATGAAGGAAATGAAACACCATCCGGTAGGTCTAACAATGGAAACGATATTCCTTTTGAAATGGAAAGGACTGTCTGGCAGAGGAGGCTTGGCAACTTGAAAAAGCCTACCTCCTAACTCGTCCCCTTACTGGTTTTTATTTAAGAACATAAGCATATCCACCTGTTCAGGGGTGAGCCTTGTGTGCAGCCTGTTTACAGTAAGACCAGCTGATGAGATCACCCGTTACGATGGAACCGATGTCCCGGGGATGTATAAATACTGTCGTGCCCAAAAAAATCCACAAATTCACCAAAAACTGTTTCTTTTGTGAAATATTGCTTGATATATTTTATAAAATCAGCAAGGTTTTAACTGTTGTTTCAAAGCAATTTTATTACACTGACTAGAGTTAGGGCTATTGGATAACTCCGCAGTGCTGTGATACATAATCGTTCATTTGATATGCTTGATCGATCAAATTCTTAACGGCGATTAATCGATCATCGATTAACCGTTAACATCCCTAGTTACCAGCTGTCCTCAGTGAGAGACATACCTCTCTTCTGATCAGCACTTGCTCTCTCTGTAGCACTGTGTGGTCCTGTAGTGTGGACAATTCTATGGCAGTTGGATTTAATACGTTTCCAAATTGGGGAGAAAACAACAGGCAGAATTGTCCATAATACATATGAAGCATGTGGGGTATCAGTTCAGTAACCGTTCAGTTTTACTCAACAGAGGCTGAGTTGTAGATTCTCGGCACCCCTAGCTAAACACCCAACATTTCCCCTCAACAATTAAACAATTAACTTGGTGGAGCCATGGTGAAAATTGGGTCCAGTTGGTGTGCTAGGTCCCCTCAGCCATGGTGTTGTTTTTAAACCGTATTGTGTGCAGACTAGGTAAATAACTCTAAAGGCCCTTTTCCATTGCACAAAATAAAAACAAGAACTAGACCTAACGGTAACTAATGGCGCTTTTCTACTGTACAGTACCGTACCGCACGGCACGGTAACAAACCCGTGCTCCCACGTTAGTTCCGGTTCTAATTATCGTTCGTGTTTTTCCAACTTCAGAGGAAACGGTTTCGGTTTGCGCTAATTTGTTGCAAACATCAGCACCACAAAGGAAAGATTTTTTGCTTCATTTTGGTTAAGCTGCCATATGAAAAAAACCTATTACTTGATACATGTGTAGATGTATTGTGTTGATGAGAATGTGTAGCCTAGATACTGTGTTGTACAGAAACTGTTATTTGGTTGATGCTGCACTTTTGAGGCACAATTTTTCTGTTTTTGTTATATGTGTGACGACTGTGAAACTGCTGAAAGTCCAAGACAAGTGTCCCCAGGGGGACAAATAAAGTATATCATATCGTATCGTATAGCTACATTAAGCTACCAGATGAAAAAATGTATAACTTTATAGCAAGCTATAGCAGGATTAAACGTTTCCTCTCTTGCCCGAGCAGAAATCTACTTGCCAGAACTGCCCTCATATGGCGTAGTTTAACTGGAACATAATCACATAAAAACAGACGCTGCTTCTGTAACAGTATTAAGCTACACTTTATTTTTAATGAGAACTGCACTTGTTTTATAGTCCCGTGGTTTTCTCCATGGTTTTCTCCATTATGCTGAAACTCCTTCAACAAACCCTGACAACAATGCTTCTCTCCCCCCGCGCCCCTTACAAAGTGTGTAACCAATCAGCGATAAACAGTGCTGTTAGTCCTGCCCCCAAGGCCCTACTTGATACGATAATTACCACATGTTGAACAGGCACCAGAAATCGGCAAGAAGAACTGTGTGGAACTGGAACCTTGGGGAATGGAAAACCTAAAGTTCCCGTTTTCTAGTGCCAAAAAGTACCAAAAGTTCTTCTTCTTGTTTTTTTTGTGCAATGGAAAAGGGCCCTAACCCTAAACTGACTTTCATAATATAAAAAAAGGAGTGAACACAATCTGGTGTGAACACAATGATGACACAAACTAAAACTGTGAGCCTGTGGCCTGAGCTGTCTATGAAAAGAGCTCAAGCTCCTGTACAGTATACTACAGTATACTTTGCTATCAGGCACGATGTAGATTAGAAGAAGTCCCATAGTTACGTTCAATTATTGAGGAGAATAAAACCTCTTCAAGGCTATGGGTATGTGTATCAGGATTGGGCAATACGAAATGATTGCTTTGTTTCCCGATATCTACATTAGGTGGCGCTGTTGGCTCACAAGAGCATTTATAACTTTTTCGCAAGGTTACTGCATTCATCCCTTGGGAAGAGCTTTCAATGAGTGGTCTAAATAGACTTTCTTGAGGCAAGAATTGCATTTTTTATAAGACTGTCAATGCAGTAATGGTGTAAACGTAACTTTTTTGATAGTGTGTATTTGTTTATTTACATAAGTATTTGTATAAGTATAAGTTATTCATTGATTCTTTTCTTTTCTTTTTCACATGGAGTGATCACATTAACACATTAACACATTCACAAAATGAACACTGGTTCAACCTAATTAAACCTTATGCAAGATGGCCACAAGTAATATTGTTTTGGATTCTGTGTGGCTATTATAATACTAGCTCTAGTCACTAGCTCTGAGTGTATCAGATCATTCTGCTTGTCAGCAGAATCGGGTGAAGCACTCCCTGGATGGGTGCAGCTGGCATTGCGATGCAGCGATTTCTGATTTTCCGATTGCAAAAAGGTGACCCCCCCCAAAAAAAAAAAAAAAACAAATAATAATAATAATAATAATAATAATAATAAAATACAAATTAATTAATTAAATAGAATTGAAATAAATTATACACTGTCACATTTTGATGTTTTTTGTGATTCATCAGAATGAATAAACACACACACACACACGCACACACACACGCACAGGCACAGGCATTCCTGTCATTCCTCCGAGATTAACTCCTCTTCAATGTCACTTGTGTGATTTGGGAGGAATGCTACTTATGAAAAATGAAGAGTTCACCATTAAATAATGCATTCTGGTACATAAATAGAGTGTCATTGCAGAAGTAGTCATACGAGTAACGAATACATCAGTGAAAACAGTTTTTGCAGTTTATGTTCTCAGACAACCATTTAATTTCCTACGAATCAAAGCTGTGCGTTTATGTGTATCAATCGAAGCTCACTGGCCTAGTTAATTCACAGATGGTTACATTGCATTTTAATTTAAAATTCAGGCTATCGTATCTCCTTTCTTTTCATTATTCGCTCAACTGGCCGCTCACGTCTTTATGTCTTCGGGTCTGGAAGCGTGACGTGCTTAAGTTGTTTGAGGGAGCTTAATTGAATAGCCTTTTTCAGATACAGTGGTAATAGTGACAGAGGGAGGGACAGAGCTCGTTCATAGAAGGGTGAGGAAAAGGCGGGATGACCTTTGCATTTTGTGTAGCTGATTGCTATTCTGTAGTCTGCTCTGAGAGGAGGGGAAGATGTGCGATTGAGTGGAAGAAGATACATGTTAGGGAGAGGAGGAGGAGGAGAGATGTGATGGAAATGAGGAGGAGAGGTGTAATGGAGAGAAGAGGTATGACATGGAAGGAGGAGAGGTATGTATGAAGGAGGAGAGGTTCGTATAACGGAGGGAAAGAGGAGAGGTGTGACTGAGAGGAGGAGGAGTGGCGTTGTGATGAAGAGGAGTAGATGGAGGCGGGGCGTGATGGAGAAGAGGAGGAAAGATGTGACGGAGAGGAGAGGTATGACAGAGTGAAATAGGAGAGATGTTATAGAGAGGATCAGCATAGTCATGCACACCTACAGCTAAGGTGGGTTATTCGACTGAGCTGGAGAGTTCTGAAGCACATGGATTCTAGCTTTAGTTTCAAGAGGCTGTGAATCGGGGGCAGAAAGGGAGTCTGGATTGAGCTGGAAGTGATTTTTTCCCCTCCTTTTTCAAATTGCATTACTCTGTTCCATATCAGTGCTTTCATTGAGCTGAGTGCAATTAGCCTAAAATTATTTTATTGCTTTCTGCACACAGACATTCTAATTATCCACTACATTCCCTTCTCTCCATGATCTGAAGTCGGGGGTCCCTTATCAAGGGGCTGACAATATTTAATCCTGGAAAGTAATTGTGCCATCTTTGGGCTCCGCAGTTTGAATGAAATTCATTTATTTCTGAATTAGATTTTTTTAAGTGAGTAACTAGTTTTGACTTCTTAGGGTCATAAAGGTGTATTCAATCTAACCAGAGTGCAAGTGTCATTTTTTTTCATTTCTTACTCAAGAGTTTTGTTTAATTCACTCAGCTGGAAGACTCATAATATCAACAACTAGTCCAGAATGCTGCAACTAGTCCAGAATGCTGCCGCACGTCTGGTGTTCAATCAACCCAAGTTCACCCATGTCACCCCTCTACTGTCCTCTCTGCACTGGCTCCCCATCGCAGCACGCATCAGATTCAAATCACTGGTGCTTGCTTTTCAAGCAGGCAGAGGTACTGCTCCCCCATACCTCCAGACACTCATCACACCCTACACCCCAGCCAGACCCCTCCGCTCCACCTCCTCTGGCAAACTGACTGTCCTATCCCTCTGGGCGCCTGGCAGCCGCTCCTTGCGGTCTCCCCTCTTCTCTGTCCTGACCCCTCGGTGGTGGAACGACCTTCCGCAATCGGTCAGGACCGCGGAATCACTTGCGATCTTCTGCAAGAGACTCAACCCACCTTTTCAGACTCCACTACCACTGAATTATTTACATCTAGCTTATTGTCATCACCACTGCCTACTTGCTCAACACTATGTATCCCTGCTTACTCCTCATTTAAAAAAATAAAGAAATAATAATAAAAAGAAATAATAACCTTTTCCTTCCCGGTGTTACAGGTATGGTACGCAGCTGCCTGCAATGATGTCTATCGCTGTATTACTGCACCGATCTCTTGCGCGAACTATGATTGTTCCTACCATGTATTAATGCACTTCTTGTAAGTCGCTCTGGATAAGAGCATCTGCTAAATGTTTAACATGTAACATGTATAATGTTCTGTAAATATGGGGAAAAATAACAGTTCTTACTTCATGTTAAAGACACAGAGCCTTATTTATCAAACAGCAGTAGCGTCAGATTTTATTATAAAGTGTGAGATTGCACATTTTCACAGGAGGGTGTTGGACTCATCGATATGAATTGAACTGACCCAAGATAAAACACTCGAGGTCTCGTGACCTCATGCTGCGTGCGCACATTTATGCACAAGTCCCATCGTATGATGCATGGTATTTTTGACAGTCTGAGCCAACAGTGTAGCCAACGTCAGAACTGCAATCGTTAGTCATTACTCCCAAATGCGGATACATTTATCTGGTATGACGAAGCGCCAAACAAAACTCAGAAAGTAATTAAAACATGTATTAATTATATCACAGCGATATTCAGCGGCTATATTGATATTATGAAGTCTGGAGAACAACCGTGAACAGAACCATTTATAACACTACCATGAATTTCTAAGCACACACACACAAATGAATGCTTCACAACATGACAGGTGCAATAAGCTTCTGTCTGCCTGGAAGGAATAAGCTCACTTGTCGGAAATCGGCCTAAAAAGTTGGGGAAAGCAGCCCGTGAAAAGGAAACGCATGTAAAACCCCTGCAACGTGGCACGGAGCTCACTATCCCCGTGTGGGTTAGTGCCAGACGCTAACGTGTCCCCAGTAGTGCTAACTCTCACCCAATCGCGAGAGGTGTAGCCAACAATCTCGCTTTCCCCCAGCACTGTGTGCGCTTCATGTACGCGTAGCGGTCCTTACTTTTCCCCCATACATCTATCTATAGACCGCTTCTTCATGACTTCTCTCAGCAATCGACACTGAGGTAGAACTGTTGACGGCCGCTGTGGTTTGTCGCCACGCCGAATGTTCGGCGGGTCATGACACTTTTCAGCGAGTAAAAATACAATTTTGCACTCGCGTGTACATCATTCGATTTATGCATTTGCGTTGTGAAACGAAACACATTTTTTGCAAGTAGCCTTACACTTTCAAAGGTGTTTCTTGTCTTTTGATGTAAACGCATGGGTCATGATATAAGAATGAATTTTATCACGAGTTGATGTAGTTGTGATTAAAAGGACAAATGAGTAGCTTAGGTATAAGTGGACTGTAACACCAAACACATGAAGACCATTTCAGAGGTTTTTCTCATCTTCACTATTGAAAATTGCTGCCACTATAATGGCTGCCACTATTGTTTTTAGATAAACATTGGGACCACAGTCATTTTGCAATATTTCATTTAAACAAACTATTTTCCCTCTAAATCTCATAGGGTGTACATTGCCAGTGAACACTTGAGGAAGATGCTTGCAAGCCTGCATAGTTTTAGTAATTACACAGGTGTGTGAATGGATAATGTGTCAGGTGCAAGATGAATAAGTGTCCCTGGCTAAGGGCAACCGTAAAACAAATAACGTCACGTAATGAATATTTAGGAAATGAAACACGAATATGCTACTGCTTTCCAGATAAGGTTATTACCACCGTTGTCTGTTGGTATCAACAAACAGCTGAATGCAGGGTAATATGAGTCATGGCTGTTGTGTCAGGATCAGCAATTAACATTTTTATTCGTTGGTTTACAAGGAGCTTGCCCTGGAGGGGAAAGCCATTTCGGTGTGACATGCCTCCCACAACGCGTGATCCAGAATGACAAAGGCGCCATTAGCCTTCCAATGGCAGAATGAACTTAGACCCGCGGAGTCATTGGGCGCCGAGCGACTTCAGGCTGCCTCGCAGCTTGCTCATTGTCTGTGTGACATGCAATATGCTAATGGGGTGCAACATAACAGCAGCCAATCAAAACGCGAGAAGAAAAACTAAAACAAGGAGCCCTGCGGAAGAGGCATTGTGGCCGTAAGAGTCGCCTGGCTCTGCGGAATACCTGCAGTCGACGAGCGTGGGAAATGCATGTAATTCCGTTAACAGCGATCGCTAGTTATCCCATAGGCGCTCCAGGGTCGTGGGCGGTGGTGCGGCGGTGCGGCTTATTTCCCCCATGACGTCTGTGCTGAATATTCATCCGTCTTAAGGGCTGGGGAAATGAGAGTCAGTGAGACGACAGCGATGTCACCGGTGCTGAGGGTGCTCCGACTCTCGGCCGTTATTCAAATAATTACAGCCATCGGTAGGGGAGGGGAGATAATATCCACTCCATTCGGGCTCTGCACGGGGCCTGCTGTATTCTAAGACGTGTTTATCCCTGGCAGGGACCTGCAAGGGCCTGTCATCAGGCGACGATGAAGCAATTCCGATTAAGTAGCCCGAGTGCCTCACTCAAGGGCGCTGCATCGGATTTGAAAGTGCGGTGCTCTGATTGCGAGTCCAGTCTCCCGACTGCTGTGCTACAGCCCTGCCAGCATATCTGGCCAAATTAATCCTTCCCGCTCCACCTCAGCTGATGGGTGATGAGTATACCGGCGCAGAAATGCTTGCCGCGCATCGGTCGTTTTCAGGGTGACTTGCGGAGCTTGGTTCACTCCCCTTCCCCCCCCCAGGAAAGCTGTTGCGTCGATTCCCAGGGGGAGATGCCGCTGTACCCTTGAGTAAGGTGCTTAACTCGAATTACTTCACGAGATGTCTAGTTGTATAAGTCGATTATATGTAAACTATGAGGGCCTCTCCTAAGAAAATAACATTATAGAATGGTGTCGCTACCATCATCATCATCATCATCATCATCTGAAATCTCTTTCCTTTCTTCACACAAGACGTTTCGGGATGTTGTGTCCACAGCTCGGGAGCTTGAAGCTGTCCAAGCCAGTGGCCCTGTGGACACAGCAGGACGTCTGCAAGTGGCTGAAGAAACACTGTCCCAACCAGTACCAGATCTACAACGACTCCTTCAAACAGCACGACATCACAGGTCAGCAGCCAGCCTCCCTGAGCCGAATCTCACCGTGCCCGCAGAGCACTCCACTGACTCCACACACTCGGCTGACGGCCCCATTTCTTTTGCAGTAGGTGGTACAGGATCTCTAATTACCATACTGAGTCAGGACCTCGGCTTAACGGCACATCTGAACCAAAAAAACATCTCCCACAGCACAGTCAAGTCATCCAAATTGTGTTTGATATAGTGCTCTTGCCAAATAGTCCCAGAGCACTCCTAGATAGAGTTTCATAGAAACAATTCAGGTGATGTTAATAGTGGATGCAACCCAAAGGAATAAGAGATGTCTTAATGGAACGTCTTATTGTGACATGCAGTGAGATATTGTGAATAATAATTAGTTTTTGAGGGAAAAACGCCAGCCCCCAAAAATCATCAAATATTAGTGAGGGGAAAAAATTGCCTCAGTACCCCAGTGGCAACTAAACATTTTGAGTGAATCTATTTTTTACATTTTGGTGGAAAATATAATTGCACAAATTTGAAGCTTCAACAGAGGCACACAGTGCACATAATTATTAGGGGGTGGCTCATGATATTTTTGTACACATCAAATCATATCAAATCACGTCAAATCTGAATGTCTAGAAACACACTTTTTAATTTTTTTATTCATTAAGTTCTACAAAACCTGCTTTGATGTGTAGCAACATTTTGATCACTCACTATTAGCCAGAGTGGGTGCTTCCCTCCCATTCAAATGTATTCATCAACTTTCTCCTAAACTGTGGTAGATAACATTACAGTTGTAATGAACACAAAGTGTGGGTTCACCTAGCTCTGGCAGGATGGACGAACAAAAATGTTTTATAAAGTTTACTTGTTTCAAAATATACTTGTTTCACTGACATGAAATAACTTGTGCTCATTTATTTTTAAACTCATTAGCAAGAGATAAACAAAGTGTAGTTTTCTTGCAATGAGAAAAAATTATTTGGAGTGCAACCAAAATATTGCATATTATGAACATGTATACTACACACTGTAAGCAGTGCAGCAGTATGAGGCACATCGCAAGATCTGTTATGGTAATGAGTCTGTAGCACAGGACAAATCACGAATGAATATTCAAGTTTTGGTTTTAATGATGTATCTAAATACTGGAAGAAATTTGTATTTTTTTGTATTACATTTTTTAAATTTTTGTTTCAGATTTTTCCTGTTTTTCTCCCAATTTAGTGGCCAATTATACCCTCAATTAATTTTTATTCGCCCTCCCCCACGAGCGTGCCGCCCTGCCTCCAGGTCAAGATCATTCTCCAAGGCCTCCTCCGAGCGCAAGCGCAAGGGGTGTCTCCGAAAGCGGCCCCCCCTTTTGGAGACACCCCTTGCGTTTCCCGGCGAGTTCATGCCGGCTCACCCTCTCCCCTCCCCCTGGGGCAGACAGCCAAATGCCACCCCCATTGGCACGGTCGGGTTTCGAACCAGGACCACAATAGGCAGCTCACACGTGCAAAGCACCAGTCAGTGCGAGTGCGTTAAACCGCTACGCTATCCGAGGCCCCATGAGATTTGGATTTTTAAAACCATTTTTCTCAGCAGCGTTTGACGTGAAAATTTTAGGCGCGGTAATTGAAGGGTTTCATTTCAGCTAAATCTATAAGGAAAGGGTTCTATGTGTTCATTATTTGTCTGCATTCCATATATTTTGCTTGAACATAATAACTGAAAATTCACACTTTTCATGAGCCACCCCATTTAACAGCTGACGTGGATGAGAGAAGTCACACAAGTAAAGCTCTCCAGTGTAGAACAGGGCCTCTGTGCTGAGTTGCCTTGCATCAATCCAGATTAAAATTGGAGTGGATATTCTATCTGGTACAGGGGAGAATGTCTGCATTGAAAGGACCCTAGTCTCACTGCACTGGTCACTGAATGAATTCCCCCTTCTGGCCCAGCAAATATACTATTGGTCTGTCATAAAAAATGCACAACGTTATGGCAGATGGCTTGTATGACCAGTATGTTTTAGCAGACGTTGAGACCAAACAAAGTGAAAAGGTGCATTTAGCCTCAGCCTAATGTACTGGTAAAATACAGAATAAAAAAAATACAGAATCAGAATGTCATTTCTACCAATTTCTAATCCTTTTCATGAGATTGATAACCATTTCATGGAATGAACACATGACAGACTAACAGTGGAGGAAATGCAATTAGATGAAGTGCAATAGAACCGAAAATGAGAGCAAGAGACTTATCATAATCAGGGCCTACATTGTGTATGCACAATGGATGTTCGACAGTCAGCAGCTGCATTTTGTGTTTTAAATATTAATGTTTCTCAATGGATTACTGAAAGTATAAAAGTAAGGCAGTAGAAAGGTCATGGAGGAGTTAATCCCCATATATATTGTATCTATTTTTTAAGGACACAGTGGATGTGACCCCTAAGGTCTGTTCTTCAATATATTATACAGTATTTGAGTCCATTGCAATCTCTGAATGGGGTCTATAATCTCCAACAAATGATCTGTGTGGGGATATCTCTGTGAGAAATGTAAAGCAGATTAAACAGGAGTAATTGTACTAACCCATAAGCTCTGTACGGAGGAGAGTCCTTTACCTTAATTTGTGCCATGTTGGAGTTTGTATTGAAACAATGCAGATTTTTCATTATTTGAGAATAAAGTGTGCATCTAATTCAGAGCATAGCGAACAGCCTTTTGGGAGAACTTTATTCACATTTTGCCGCAGGACTACGGCAGCGAACTCCCATTTCTAGGGGGGGATTGACATAAAAATAGCGGTTCTAATTGGCTACTTAATTGGGAGAAAATGGGATAAAATCTAAAAGAAAAAAAATCTTCCTTTTTTTTTTCCACCCTAGACATTACTACTTCTCTCTGTCCCCCCTCCCTCTTCCCACCTATCTGTCTGTTTCTCCCTGCGTCCCTGTCTCTCTTTCTCTTACTCTCAATTAAAGACAGGCACGCTGCTGTAGGTACGCAGACGGCACAATGAGAAAGAAAGAATATGTTGATTGCGGAACAGGAGCGCTGGATTATTTACCAGCTTGCATGTCTTTCTTCCGCTGTCAGGGAATCGATTCGGCCGCCATCAGCAAAACAATTCGCCATCAACAACAACGAAAAGCTCCCAGTTTAACTCTCTCCCTGGAACTTAATTTAAAAAGATCAATAGTGCTACAGTACGTAGGAGGACGGCCGAGGGGAGGGAGGAGAGGAGAGCTCTCCCTCTTCTCTGTGATCAGTGCAGCTCTAGGGTTCCAGGGACAGAGCGGGACTCAGACAGCACTCTGGCGTGAGAGAGACAGTTGTGTGAGCCGGACAGACGAGAAGAACTGTCAAATGTGTCAAAAAACGACAGACCACAGTGTTGTGTTCGTCAGACAGACGGACCAACGGCACCGCCAGATGTCACAGACGGCCTGAACTGCCTCGTGTGTGTGACGGGGCTCTGAGATGCGCGTGTGCGCGACAGAGACAGTACTGTCCAGCATTGACTCTCTGTCGACGTCTCGGTAACACGGACCGCCTATCGAAATGGCCTTTTCAAGGTGCCACGGCGCGTGACCCCCGAGAATTGCGGCCGAACCCGTTTCCCCCGCGCACACGTGCAACATGTTCCATCTGCTGAAGCCCAGCTCTGCGCTTCAATGATCTGCATTCTTTGACCTCCAACACGCTGCCAAATCCACTCACGTAGCCCTGAGTTATAGTCCTTCGAGGTTCACAAAAAGGGAAGGTGGCATAAATTTGTCGAGCCCTCAACCTGCCGCACCCCCGGTCCAACCCAAAACAAATCCGTAATTAGCAGATTACAGTTCCAGTGTCGGGAGGCGGAGGGAATACGGTGGCGCTGTAAGGTGAGCGCATTAATTCGGTAACATTAATCACGGCCTCGGCGGCCGAACCCGGAGATTAATGTGCGAGGGATTCCGGGAGGTGGGAGTCCCGCTCGGTCTCTCCCATTAATTTCCCCCGCTGTCTGTGCATGCGGCCGTTCCCACAGTGAGGACAGCGCTGTTGAGGCCAGTTCAATCTCCACTTGCGGAGCACCGCGGTCACCACTGCCACCACAAAAGTGTTTTTTCCACAATGACCAGGTAGTGCATTATTAATGTTCTTGCCCAACTAGTCAGGGAGCGTGTCACTGGACAGGGTCATGAGGGCCGCTTGACGCCTGTCTCTCCGAATGCCTCTGTGAAAATGGCGCGTGTAATGAGAGCGTCGTTCACCTTTTGCGTCGTTTGAGAGGGAAATGGACGTGGTGGGTGGAGCTAACAGTCGCTAACGTCGCAGCTGCATTTCTTCGATGGCTGCTTCCTTACCAGCTGTGATGACCGCCGCTTCTTGTCTCGACGTGACCTTGCATCCTCATCAGCATTCAGTGCTCTTTCAGCTTTTTTCTTTTCAGCTCTTCCACAAGTTTTTATTTTGATTTGATCCTTGTAATCCCTCCTTCCCAGGTCATGTACCCAAGGACCGTTGCGGATCGTCGTTCGCTTTTCAGTTCAGAGACCCAATGCCGTGTCGTCCTCAGAAAGCGAAACATTATTGATCGGTCGCATGCAAGCGAAGTCACGAACCTCGCGGACGAACACTGATACGCTTCCACCTGGTCCATTTTGTTAGCGCTGTGGATGCCAGGCAGCGGGTTCATTAGCGTTCATGCGTCTGCTGAGACTCGGCTAATATTGTCTCTGACAGCGTTTAGGATTAGGCCTCACACTTTGCGCCTACCCACGCACACCAGCAAGATCAGTCCATGGAAATTCTGTGTTTCGTGAATATTTCACACGTGTACTTTATTCAAACCTTTATCGTTTATACGATGGGCAGACATCCTTATCCAGGCTGACTGGCAGAGATTAAATTTTTCACATTGTCCAGTTGTACAGCTTTCCCACAGCTTCTCTCGGCCTGGCCGTAGAGCGCCTCAGCGCTTCAGGCAGCCGACACTGTGGTCCGCGGCTATTCCGGTCACGACCAGAGCCGGCGAGGAAGCGGATCTGCGCGCGTCAGCTGAACCTGCACCCTAAAGTTGAAAAGGCCGCTGCAAATAATGTCAGCAAATGGCGAATGATAAAAACCAATTGGTCACATCGCGGCTGCGTTTTACACATCTGTGGAGACATTAGAAGGGCACGACTGCTATCGGGTAATGGACACAGACAATGATGATGCAAGCCTTTTCTAGGTAGAAACAAGAGGATAATTACAGCTATTGTAATGGAAATGGATTACCCGTATGGGTGTGCAATAACGGCCTCTCTGACGACTCCTGGCCCTTTCTGAAATGGCTGTGCTCAGTGTGTTCCCCCCCCCATTCCCATCTCAGCCAGTCCACTTCTATTTCCCTCCTCACTTCTGATCCTCTCCAGATCAGGCTGTTTTTAATGTTATGCGATGGTATGTTATTTGCTCGCCCAGCTCCTTGCTGTGCTGTCCATGAGCTCTGCCTAGTCCTGCATGCTTAGCTCCGCCCACGTATTCAACGAGCCCCCAGTCGACTAGCAGTCGTCCCTCACTCAGCCAGACCTCCTGACCCATGGCTCCGTCTCCCAACTCTCTCAGCTGCTCTGAAAACTCATTTGCAATTTGAGGAAAGACCCGCCTGCCTCTTCGATGCTGACACCAATAACCCACAGCCAAACAGGGAAAAATATGTATCTTTGGCGAGTGGTTTGCACAGGGTTAAGATAGTAAGTATGAGGCCTCCCGGGTGGTTTAGCGGTTACAGCGTTCGACACTGGCCATTGCAACCGGGGTTCGATTCCACCAGCCGTGCCAGTGTCGGCTCTGGCTGGGAGTGCCACTAGAGGGCGGCAATAGGCTGTCCGCCCCAGGTTGAGGAGAGGGAAGCCGATGCGAGTTCGCTGCGTATAGGAGTGGCCCTGTGTGCCCATACTGGAGTTATGGTGACGGCTTGGCAGGTTCCCGGCTCGGAGGAGGCAGTGCCCAGCCGGTCACAGGGCCATTACCCACAATCCATCTCTTTTAATGCTTTTGGTACCAAGCATAGATGCACTAGCTACCAGTTTTAAAGCATTTGGAATGACTTGGCCCAGGATTGAACTCATAGTCTCCTGGGGTCAGGGCAGACACTTTCACCATGCCATGGTTATATTTCTGCAGGGAAAAGGGCACAGGATTAAAGGTGCTCAATGGAATGCAATCAATAAAGGAGAGCCATATATGCACAGACATACATGAGTTAGGTGGTTCTGTGTGGCTCAGTTGGTAGAGCACTGTGTTGGCAATTCCCAAATTGTGGGTTCAATCCCCACTGGGATCACATATACTGAAAAAATAAAAGCGTCATTCAGACCTAAAATGCCTCAAAAACTGCAATTATTCTACACAACCTCTTAAAACCTGTTTTCTGGAAAAAATTTCAAAATAAAAGTGCACTTCATTTCCCCCTCTATTTCAGGATAAATTTCATTAATCGCGTCTTTAAATGGCATATAGTATAATATTAGTTGGTTTTCTTTTACTCAATAAGGTTAGAACGATCAACACAAAACTACAGAAAGGTCTGAGAGAACAAAAGACAAGTAGCCATGGTGATACAAGTTTTTAACCATCCTCAACCCGTTCAGCATTTGTCTCTGACTGGAGAAATAAAACGTAACTTTATAATATATACGTTTAAAAAAGCACATGCAAAAATAGCCTGTTAATGGCATGCACGACTGGAGTAACCTTTCGAATATTGGATTATAACAGCCGACTAACCTTCACAGTGATTAATTACGCTATTGGTTTATAGGACGCAGCATAATTTTAGGGGGCATTTTTTTTGGAAAAAAATTGTGTCTCATTACACTGCAAATACGGTGCATCAAAGGGAATACAGATCGATCAAGCTATATTTGTGTTGTGTGTCTCTCTGTAATTACATTTCTGCAGAGTTTACAAAGGAAAGATGATTGCAAAATGATAACAAATTGAACTAAAGAGATAAGAGGATACCAGTTATGAAAACAAATGGTACAAACAAAAAGGAGGAACAACGGTCAAGAAATCACAGTGAACAATTGAATGAATACATTAATGATTTCATTCATTAATTCAGATCAAAGTTGGGGTAAGAAAGCGCAGCTCAGCAAGGCAGCATCCATTGTGCTTTTATTAGCCCGGGTCATCAATACAACGAAATGTAACAGACATCGGTTTAATGAATGAAGGGGAGCAGACACACAATGAAAATGCTGATGTCTTGTTTCAATCTTGTTCTTTCTCTTACACCCCCCTCCCTTCCTCCCTTCCTCTCTTTCTCTCTCCCATTATCAATCACTACCCCCACCTCCCTGTGTCCCTCCCTCAAGGCCGAGCTCTGATGAGACTGACAGACAGGAAGTTGGAGAGGATGGGGATCATGCAGGAGAGCCAGAGGCAGCACGTCCTGCAGCAGGTCCTGCAGCTCAGGGTGCGGGAGGAGGTGCGCAACCTGCAGCTGCTCACGCAAGGTACAGGCTGCCGCACAGATCCTGGATCAGTCTCCATCTTTTCTTGTGGAATGATTGTGAGGCTGGACTAGCAGTGGGAAAGATGATCCTGGATCTGTCGTTGGGGGACAGACAACGTAAGAACATTAGAACACGTAATGACGTGAACGGGTCATTCGGCCCATCTAGGCTTGTCATTTCCTAGTCTGAGGAATATCCAGTACTGCATAAAGCCTGGACTTGAATGCGTCCAAGTGTTTCTGCCTCCGCTACGTGACCTGGCAAGCTGTTCCATGCATTGACAGCGAGTGAAGTTAAGGGGGTTCTGCCAGTCACTTTTGACATGCAAGTAAGAAATTGTGTTTGAAGATACATCATGAAGATTTATAAAAATGGCTGTTGTTTGAAGCCACAAAACACATTTTGTATGAGAAACTTTCAGGGTATTAGCTCTCAAGACTCAATAAACTAGCATAATGAGCTCAAAAACTCCCATAATAAAATCCCCTGTGGGTTGGGGGGTGGGGGTGGGAGGGGGGAGTTGTGCCAAAGGATAATAAAAGATTGGAAGATCGCGGAGTCAGTTTATGATATTAACAGAATATAAAGTTGTGGAATATGTACTGTGTAGTATTTGTCTCCTCCAAACATTCAGTTCCATTGTAACAAATGTAAAAACAAAACTAATTAACTTTATTTTGAAATAACATTTGCATTGCATGAACAAAGCACAACTTTGTCACAACATTGTGTCAGTATTGTCTTGTTGTCTGCAGAGCTGCAATGCATGTTATGCTTTTTTAATCATTTAGTATGACTCATTTGGATTGGCTACTGACTCAGAGTCAATTGACAAGGCCTCAAAACCAAAGTTCTCCTGCATAAATAGTTTGCGATGGCTTTAAATCTGGCATTGTTTGTCCGTGCCTGAATCATATTTTTCAAGTGACTTCGAGCTGGTGTATGAGTAGATTCCTACTGTCTGCGATTAGGCTAGAAATAGCCAAGCGATGTGACAGAAATGGAAAAATGTAGGCGATTGCCTAGTAGGGAGGACGCTGCACGGTGCGCGTGGGGGGCGGTAGGGCAAACATCACAGGCTGTAATGGAATAGAACCTGTTTGTGCGGAAGCCCTGTGGAGGGTCACTGTAGGCGGTCATTGGTCCTGGCCCAGACACCGGCGTTGTTCTGTGTATGGACCTCCCCGGGAAAGAACCCTGGTTTGTTTTGATGGGAAGCCGAGCGCTGCTTGTTTGCCCTCAGAGCTGCGGCGCGGTGTTTTCACAGGTGGTAAAATGGGTGGAGGTTGTGTTGGCACAGTGTTTAGAGATCTGGACTTGTGTGCTATTTATTTATTCGTGTCCTTTTCAGACTCCCTTACAGAGGCAATTTTTTTTTTTTTACGTATCAGAATGTTCCAGGGCCAGGTGGGGCACTGCTGTTTTACTCTTAGGAAAGGTATTTAACCTGAATAGCTTTCCAGCTGTATATATGGATAACATGCTAAATGGGAGCCATGCAAGTCACCTGATGTAAGGGCATAAGCTAAGCAAATAAATAATGCATAGTAATGTACTACTGGGTTTAATAATCACAGTGATGGTTTGCCGGCTTGATGATATGATCCTGGCGTTAGGATGAGATGGAAAAATGGTACAGGGGAGTGGTGGGTGCGGCCATTCTACCACATCGGTGATTGTATGGCACAGCGGATAAGGAAGTAGGAGGCCCACATTTTCAGAGTTGTTCCTCTTTTTTATTTTTTTATTTTTTTATTTCAGATTTTTCCCCGTTTTGGTTGCCAATTGTACCCTCTATATTTATTCTCAATTCCCCACCCCCACGAGTCCGCCGCCCGTCCTCCGGGAACGAGATTCGCATTCCTGGACCTATTTCCCCGCCTTCTTTTGAGACGGACTCCATTAACCTTCTCCTTGACGGACTCGTGCCGGCTCTCCCTCCCCCCCCCGGAGGCGGACAGCCAAATGCCGCCTCCGATCGGGCTGACGACCAGGGCCGGTCTGGTAGGAACGCGGGCTTCAATCCGCGTCTCTGACGGGCAGCGCACACCACTCCAAAGCGTGGTGCACTACACCGCTGCGCCATCCGCCAGGCGCAGAGTTGTTCCTTTGACACAATGTACTTCTCTTTAAATGCTGGTGTAAATATCCAGCTGTATAGATGAGTGCTATGTAACTTTGTAAAGACATCTGTTCAGTGAATAATTAATGTAGGATCCTTAAGTGGATGTTGTCTAACTCCATTTTATCCTAATTAGGATTTTTCTCTCTGTTACTCAAACACATTAGAGAATGGCTGGACTTGAACTCCTTATATTTCAGTAAAAACTGGAAAATGTGGGTGTTCTAAAACTTTTGACCAAACCAAAGTTCTATGTGTGTGTTAACATTAACATTCAAACAGAATTTGATCATTTGTGTTTCACTTACCTTTGTACCATTTCAGTTATTCACTTTTATTTCAACAGTGTTTTGAGATCTTTAGTAAGTGCCACCTGTACCACTTTATAAGCGCCACCTGTACCACATCATCAATGACACCAACCCATTGCTCATGACATCAGCTCTCCAACAACACCAAACATGATTATACTGTATATGTAAATGATGAAGTTACAGTATACCACATTAAATTCAGTGAATTGGTCAACAGTCCTGAGAACAGCCCCCTCCATGTCCTGTTTTGCCAGAGTCAGCAGGATCGCTTTTATAAGTGTGGGGGTTGTAAGGCATTTGGACCAATACCACTGTTTACACATCTCACCGGCTGTCTCCCTGCTGTCATTGTAAACACAGTTCACACTCTTTTGGATTATTTGGGGGCACGGTTCTGTGATCCACCCTACAGTAATTCAATATAATGTGTTCCCATGCTAAAAAGATAAGAGAGGAAAAGAGCCATGCATAGTGAATGTTGTCATAATTAGTATAATAATGAGCATTTAATTAGTATTAGGTAATAATTAGTATTTGATAATTAGGTAATGGCATAACCTGTATGGTATATTGTGGAGAATAACAAGGAATAATTTCACCCTGGTGCTTTGAATACTAATTGTGTTTAAAATAGCAGTTTGTAATAACATAAATGTTTTTTTCTGATGCTTAGAATAATTGGCCAAGTAGAGCAGTCTGATATACTATATTTTTACACCATAGTGATAGACCTGTGATAAACTCCAATCAAATAAAATGGAAGAAAAAAATGCATGTCATCATCAATTAATGGGATCATAGTTGGGATCATAATCATAGTGCACATGCATTTGTCTCCCATTTCCTTGTGCATATCACTACATTAAGGTGATACAGTTGACAATTACAACTTTTTGAGAAACTTTGTCCATTAAAAATAGCCTATCATGAACTATAACTTTGCCAACTATATGGAGTTTGTTTTTTTAATTGTAATTATGATGTATAATTGCACCAAATATGTCTTATGTATTACATGTAAATATTCTTATATTTGTCTATTATTACAGATTTACTACAAACAAATGTGCCCATGTTTAAAGCCATCTTTCCTCCAAAATCACCATTTTCCCTCTAAAAATAATATTTTCTGTTCTTCATTTTCTATTACTTTGTACAGTTGGCCGTTAAAAGTTCAGTGTTAATTATGAACACTGTTGCTTTTTTCCTGAGTATTACTGGCTCAGCTGCACTATGCATAAATTACCATGTGTTTTTTGTGCAATTACATTCAATACCTGTGACTTTGGGACCTCGTAGTACTCCAAATTCATTAGTAAATCATTGAAGCTGATGTTATTAGCGCGTTTCCCATGGCATCTCTGTGATTTGAAGCAGGTATGTTTTCTGTTACTGTGTCCCCCCCCCTTTGGCCTTGTCTGTGGGCATTACAGTGGGTGTGATGAACAAAAGTTGAGGCAGAGGCAGTTTGAATTCTGAATTCTGAATTCTGGTCATGAGAGTTATTAAGGGTCCTCTAGCTCACATCTACCGTCCCCTTTGAACAAGGGTTACTTTGCCTCTGTAGCAGCTAAAAGTCCACCTCAATTGTAATTCTGCTCAGAAAATAGTACATTTGTGCAATGCAATGAAACATTCAGCTCATTTGTAACTGAGCAAAATCAGTGACTTGAAGTTTGTGGGAGACCTTTTGTGTTTTGCTCATTTTTGTGCAAGAAGAGGAAATGCATTGGAAGCACCGTGGTTTTAAACACAAGTGTGAACAGCACTCAACACAGAACACAGCAAAATGACTACCTGCACTACTTTGGTTGCAACCCAGTGGACTATATGTTCCCTTTTCGAGCCACCCACTGGTATATTTTTCTACAGCCTGCATTTAAAGGCATTTTTATTCCCAGTGTGGGGCCTCACATGCGTTGTACAAATCAGCCTCCATTCATGTGGCACTGGCAGACCCACAATTACCTATTTGACAGGCCCTGGAAGTACCATGCAGTGCACTGTTCCCCAAAGTAAAAGTGTCATTGGAGTGAAATTAACTGAGCAACCGTGCCATTCCCTGACTACCTCCCCCTCCTCCCCCCACCCACACCACCACCAAGGGCCCCGGTCTCACAGGAAATCCTACATTATTTCACCCCAGGCTCCCAACCCACCCAGTCGCTCTGTTACACTTGTAAAGGATTTCATTAGGGTCAGAAAATCTGATTCAGGATAGTGGACAATGTATACAGTCATATCATTTTTAAGGTGCCCCTCAGTTATGATTGCCGGTTTAAAAGAAATTAGGAAATGCTGTCACGTTAAATAAATTAAAAAAGAATAGAGTAAATTTATGCAAATATTATTCAAACAGTAAAGGTTTGGGCTAGATGGAATACCATGGGGAGTGCAACAGGCAACTCTTTTTAGCTGAATGTGTTTGATGTCTGTCTATCTCAGTAAATAATAGATGGTGAAAGGGAATTTAGTCTGTTTAAAATGCAATGAGGTAATTAAATAGAGTATAACTCTCTAATAGTACAATTTTATGGCAGATAAACTTTGTGTTAACACAGTGCATTATCAGATTAATTAGGGAGATTATTACATTCTTTGATACTATTAAAAATATAAATATATTTCTTGAATCACAGTTATTTGAATTGACTTTTAATTCACATTTGCAATGCTAAGCTTGTGGGACAGAAAGTCATTTAGACATAAATGATGCAAATATCCAAAACCTGAAGCTTGCCTTGTGTAAAGGAGTCAAATCCCCTGACTACATCCTCAGTCATAAAGGAATCTAATCTTTCTGGCATGTGGTGGCCATGTTTTGTTAATCAGTTCATTTGTGCTGGACTCTTTTTGAAACTTGAGTATTTGATGACCCTTTCTCGTGATGAAAATGAGAAGATGTGTTTAGTCCTCCGATTCCTCATTGAAAAGCACTGAGGGCAATTCCGTGAGAAAATAGAATCCAGAATAAATGTTTGGTTTGCCATGCCAGGCATTTTGTGGAACTTCTTTCTACAGCAAGGGCTGCTGACTTGTGTATGTGGTTTGTACTGTATGCCCACCTAAACATATGCCTCCCTGGTGTACATTTCAAATATGTTTTGTCACTTTTCCAGAAAATTCTGTGTGAATTTCAAGTTACCTTCAGGTATACATATTAAGTTATACCTGTACAATGAACTTCTCATACTCAGAAAATGCCCTCTCAAGCAGATTAGACCTTTGTCTGAAATGCTTTTAAAAATATCCAATATCAGCAGCTATCAGACTTTAATGTTGTTGCTTTTACAGATAACGGACCAGCGATTTTCCTCCAGCAAGTAATTGCTAGTGCTCTTTGTCTGACAAGGGATACGACTGTGTAGAGCAGGGGTTTTCAATTAATTTTCAGCACGTTCCGTATAAAAAATAATCCTATGACGTGGTGGGCCAAGCCCAGCTCGCAACATTGCTATAAATAGTAAACATGAACAAGTTTTCAGATATAAACACTATTGAAAACTTGTGATAACTGTTATTGCAATGTGTAATGCGGGAATAAAATGTGTTAAAACCAACACATTGTTCAAGTCGACTTTTCTCATGCTAATAAGTACTGATTTCACGCCAATAAGACATTGCACAATTTGAAGATGGGAATTCTCACAGTGCAGGCAAAACCCAAAGTGGGTGCAAGAGAAACCACTTGATATACAGCAAGCTAAGAAATGTGAGAAACGGAGGTTTACCTACTGCCTCTGCATCAATTAATCTATTAAATTCAGACCTAAAATGCCTGCTAAAACGCCTGTTAGTTGAAGGTTTTCTGGATTCACTGTTCTGGACTTTTTTGTGCTCAGGCATTTGTTTTTGTTACAAGATGGAGCAGTGCGTAGCTCAGGCCTAGATCTTTGACTGTCCCTGAACCCTCCTTGTGGTCACCTTGTTCCCTCAGACCCCATCCCCCCCGACCCCACCACACCCAGAGAGTGTGAGGGATTTATTAGGCCGTCACACTGATGTCAGGGTCACTCTATGAGCCATGGCAGCTTCAATTAGAAGACTTTCCCAGAGGGAGTGTGTGTGTGTGTGTGTGTGTGTGTGTGTGTGTGTGTGTGTGTGTGTGTGTGTGTGTGTGTGTTTTCCAGTTTTTACAGAAATTTAAGTTCAAGTGTGAATAACCTGTGTGTGTGTGTGTGTGTGTGTGTGTGTGTGTGTGTGTGTGTGTGTGTGTGTGTGTGTGTGTGTGTGTGTGTGTATATGTGTGTATATGTGTGTGTGTACACTTTAAGAAGATAAAAAGTATGTCTCGCAGATTTGATGAAGGAAATTATCTTTATTCAAAAATAGATACTTCAACTTTGTAGCAGTAGCAACAGAGACAGTAGCTCACAGGGACCATACTCAGCAATCCAGTTTTATACCTTAAGTGGCCTTTGTGTAGTTACGGCAGTTTAGAAGGATGCAGTAGGTGTTGATTATTGACCAATCACTGATGGATACCTCATTGTAATGTGAATAGTAGGCTGATGGCTCTCTCACTCTCTCTCAGTCCCTTGGACCATAGTTGATGGTGGAAGCATCTGGGCATTGTATTATAAAGACAGTATGCCATTAATGATCGTCTAGGTGTCTGCCTTATTATAATGATCAAGCCAAGGAGGAATGTTTGAGACGTCGAGTGGATTAGGGGAGACTTTCCGGAGCCCTTAACCAAACCATCTTATGGTACAGTGGGTATAAAACGTATCCACTGCCTAAAACATTTTTACATTTTTATTTTCTTACTTTATGGAGTCAAAATGGATACTCTATAATGTCAAATAATAATAAAAAATTTCAAACTCAAATTAATTAAAAATAAAAAAATGTCATTGTTTTATTAATTGATTCCATAAGTATTCAACCCTTATTTGATTGAAGCCCACAATTGTGAATATGCCTAGAACAAGCCGTCCTCCAAAACTGAGCATCCGTGCGAAAAGGGCACTTTTTATTTATTAGATTTAAGTACTTCCCCTGGAATAATCTACATCTCTGGTGACCTATGTAATTTTTTGCTGTATTATTAATTTATACAGTTGGATATGTACTGAAGCAATTCAGGTTAAGACCCTAGCTCGGGGTGCAAAAGCACCGGCCCACCTGTGAGAGCAGGGGAGCACAAGCATAGGAAATATACAGATAGCCCTGAAAAAAATAAGCTATGGCAGCATACCTATTCGGTTTAATAAAATAAAACCAAGGTTCTTGACCATCAGATTTGATGCAACCAGGCAATCATCTGCATTTAACTGCAGATCCAACTTATTCCTTAATTTTTGGGGCCCAAGGCCATCATCTCTGTTTTATCTGAATCCAAAAGCAGGAAGTTTGCTGTCATCCAATTCTTTATATCAGGGATACAAGCCTCTAACTGAATTAGTTGAAATATTTCACCTGGTTTCATTGATATGTACAGCTGTGTATCATCTGCATAGCAATGGAAATGTTTGCCCAGTAACAAGTATAATGAGAACAGTAATGGCCCCAGCATTGAGCCTTGTGGAATACCATATTTAACCTGAGAGTAGTCAGAGAACTCTTGATCTAATTGCACAAATTGAAATCTGTCTAATAGGTATGAGAGTGCCTGTCCATGCAAACCAACCAGGTTTCTAGCCTGTAAAGGAGAATTTGGTGGCCGATAGGATCAAAAGCAGCACTTATGTCAAGGAGCACTAGAATAGAAACACAACCCGAATCAGATGCTAACAGTAAGTCATTCACAACTTTAACAAGTTCACCTACGTTTATGACACCGAATGGCCACAGATAAAGTCTTCACCTATGTGAACGTGTCCTCATGAATTGTAGACGTACGGGTTGTGTTTTTAACAACTAGTGAAACCACTTAATCCCTGTTTTTTTTTTCCTGTATTTTTTCTAATATGAATAATGCATTCCATTTTCTTGCCAATTCTTAACAAGCTCTCACTAATGGACAAGCTCCACAGGTGTACATCACATTGAGCAACCCCAAGCACAACCAGGGATAACAACACTCCAAATGATGATTGTTCCGTTTTGCTGAGTCTACTAAGCCTGCACTCGAAACATCACTGAGGGTATAGGTAGGTTTCATGCTCCCCTAGTTTGGTGCAGCTATTAACAGGCATGCTTTTGCATCCTGATTGGTCAGACCATTGGTTATGACTCCGATGCACCATTCTCTCAACATGTCAACATCCAGCCCTTTAACGCCAAACAAAGTGTAAAAGAATCTCTGCACTAATCTGGCGCACTTGGTGCGGTGATCGCTAGAGCTTGTTGGGTGTGCCGTACATCTCCCTCTACAAAAAATCAGTTTTCTTTATTTTTCTATGAGGTTAATTCTTGCAACAACAATCCACCAGTCAATCACAAGAGAAAAATACATGTCGACATAACAGCTGAAGGGACTGAAAAGCCCATAGACACGTTCACACAGTATAGCGATATGTAGAAAGGTACACTGCCATAAACATGTTTTATGTAACAAAACCTATTAGAGCAGGGGAGTCATGCAATTCCTGTGTATGTGCTGGCTTTTGTTCCTCCCAATTACCCTGGCTTAATTGTTTCAATTAATAAGCTCGTACAGTTACACTGATTATTTTCCAAAAATACAATGCAGACTTTTTTGTCTATTGGGGACATGTGAAAACGTCAGTTATATATTGAAATTAAGAGTAGAAGTACAAAATTGCATACACCATCTCTCTGAATTCAGTTTGACTTTCCTGCTGTAGGTGGTTTTAACAGCTTGTAGTATAAAGTATAACCAACAATTGGTCACAAATCCAGACATAAATCATTTTAGTTTTCCTGTGGTAGATTTAAGCCAAAAAAGTAGCCAGAATGTTAGATTTATTTCCATTACAAAGTGAGGTATGCTGAAGTGTAAAACACAGGGCTTTTTATTTTTTAATTTCTCTTGGGGGATTTGAACTAAACCAAATAGATTTAGCTAAAAACAATCAACTTTAAATACAGTTTTTGCCTGTTTGTTTGTTTCTTGTAGAGTGTATATTTTAAGAGTGCTCTTAAGTATCCCCATGTGAACAGCACGGAGGTAGGGTGGTAGAGTATTGTGGAGATTATGGATATTGATCTTGGTCTGCTAACCTTGACCCAGGTTCCCCGAAGAGTAAATTCTAAGAGTGTGATATTCATATTTAAAAAACAGTGAATCAGTTCCACAGCAGAGAAATCTCCGTCCCTCACACAATTCAGACTTCTCTGTGATAGACATTCTTCCACGCTCATGCATGAGCAATCAATTATTTATTTCCCTTGATTTCTAACTCCCTGCAAGTCATTTTTCCTGATCTCCATATGAGCCTTCAAAGCATGTTGATATTTCTTTAGATTGTTGTTGAAACTAAGTGTCATCTCACTTTGGTTCTGTCTGCCTCAGTGAAGCTAGTTATTCCCCTGCTGCCTGTTAGCAATAGGCTGATGATCTGTGTCACAGTAAGACACAAACAAATTTAGTGTTGAAAGAGTAGAATGTCTACAGCTACAGGTGTTTTCTTTTAAAGAATGTATAACAACACAATTTGCAAATCTAATTAGCTTCAATCAACAGATAGGAGTTGAAGTATGGGTTCTGTGGTTTGCACGAGGGCCTGAAGTAGGCTATGAAACATGGGAAGAATTTAAAATGAGCGTGTGTTCTTGGTTGAAACAAACAAAGTCTTCCAATATGGATAAATACTATAGGAAAATTAAGGTAGGCAAACTTGGCATGCTTGCTGAGTGGATAATAAACATGTCCTCAAGAGCACAATATTTTGTTTGTTTTTATTTAAGAGCTCAAAGGTGAACCAGTACACAAAGCTGCACCAGTACTCATACAGTTCCTTTCTATGATATACATTCTGCTCTTTATGCCGCTGTGAGCCTTTGACCATTCACAAAATTAGGCAAACCATCAGCAACATAAATCGTCCAATCGGCAAAGGTGTTGCATATGCGTGGTTCTGTGTGGCTCAGTAGGTAGAGCATGGCGTTGGCAACTTTTAGGTTGTGGGTTCATTTCCCACTGGAACCACATATACTGAAAAATGTATGCATTCATTACTGTAAGTCGCTTTGGATAAAAGCGTCTGCTAAATGACATATATTATATTATTCAATGCGCAGCCATCAGAAATTAATGTATATTGTTGGCCCTACTGACTGCATACATTTTGAGAGTCCTGGCCACGTGGAAGGGGACAGTAATCACCCACAGACATCACAATGTGAAATGAAAATGGCACCATGTTTTATGATGTTTGACGAGCTCACACTTTTCAAAAGTGTCACAGTCTTCAGTGGTCCACTTTCTTTTAGCACAGGTTATACTGAAACAGCAATGTTGTGGGAATTCCACTTAGCAAATATGTCAGCAATTTAGATGCTGCTGAGATGAGAAAAAAGAACACTGTGTTTTGCTGTGGGGGTTTTTGCCTTTTCCTTCCCTCCCTCCCTCCCTCCCTCCCTCCCTCCCTGTGTCACTGCGTTTGGACGGCCTGTTCTTTTGTCATTGAGTTGGCAGAGCTGTGGGTTACACAACAAGGCCTGGGGAGTACAGCAGATGTGTGGATAATGACAGTGTGACTTTAAGGACAGGTGGAGAGGTTGATTCCCTTCAGTCACCTCTAAGCCACAGGCAGATGGGGGGGAAACAAGAGATAAAGAACCTTCGTGAACCTTAACAAGTGTGGCAAATAAAAATAATCCTTATGAAATCAAAAAGCAGGAAAGTTTGACGGATGGATGATGTAGCATTAGAATGATGTGAATTATATCTGGTTGTTATCACCACACTGGCTCAATATACTGTACGTATATACAGTGCCCCTTTACAAGTCTACACCCTGTCTCAAACATTTCACCTTTTGTTGCCTTACAGGTGGAAATAGCCATTTTTAGGTCTTGACAGGAAGGGGTGAAGAATGTAAGCCAATACGAATGTTTGAACAGGCCATTTAACCTAGGGTTGTCTTCGAAGTGACTCCAAACACTCAGTAGCTGAACAGGGAAACAAACAAAACCTCTTTATATCGAGGTATCCAACAACCAAACCTGGTGAAAGTGAAAAATGCGCAAGTTGCTGGCAGCAAAGAAAGAAAATTGTGTAAAAGGGCCCAGAATAAATTATATTATCCCCAGTAAAATCTCCTGCAATATCATTACTGAATTAAATAGCCTATAGCTTGACAGAATGGGGGGAAAAAGAGTTAAACTCCCTCTGGCAGCAAAAGTATTACTTTTTAGCACAAAACCAGTTTACAGTACTGTAAATTAGAGACCCAAGCTTTAAACCAAAACAAATGTGGAACTAGCACATGCAATATTAATGTGAAAACCACTGCTCCAGCAGTGAGGGAAAGCAAGCAGAGAGTATCGATCAATCAGGCAAGCTGCAGAGCAGCAGTTTATTTTGTTCTAGAGCAAACAACCGATGTCTTTGGTCACTGTTCACCTGCATCGGGAATCATGGTTTCCTCATGAAGGTACAGGGAATGATGACATTTTTTACGAGTATTTTTGGAGTTAAGAGCTTGTGACATTCTCTTGTATCCTGGCATTTGTTTCTTTCAATGTGGTCTGCACCTTAGAATGTGCATTTCTTTTTTTCATTTGATATTTATATATATTTTAGCCTTTTTCATCGCTGTGTTTATTACCATTGAATATTAAAATTAAGTTTATGATTATTATTCTATAATGACAAGACCAAGGTGCTTTAAATGCCCTGTACCTGTCATGTTTTATGCTTCATAAAATTCAACTAATAAGTAATTGTGAATATAGAAAAGCAAGTGGCATCTCACTAAATATACAGTACTTCTCTGGGTTCTGTAAAAGGGCAGAACAAACAGCTCCCGTTTTAGAATACATTTCCCTGTATTGTATTGTGTATTGTAAGTGTGCTACATAAATGAAATGCATTGTTATTATTATTAACAGCTGAAAATAGCACAGCACACAAACAAATTCATCTGGAGTTAAATGAAAAAAAGATAAACACTGTATCACCTGTGGGTGACATTTTTGATTGAGGCGAGATGACCAAAACCAGTTAAGATATGCAAAAGTGTTGCTTCGGTTTTCAACTACAAACACAGAAAAGTTGCCTTGTCATTGACTTGTATCCTAGCTATTATGAATCATGATTTAAAAAAACAAAACAGATGCAGTAGAAGTTCTGTGCACATGCCGTGGGTCTCCAAGCTGATGTCGATGCAGGCGTTTAGATTTTTTTCAAAATCACTGAGCAGTCAGACTTGAAAAATGGTGCCTGTTTGAAGAAAGCAGGCTTTTAATCTGTCCAAAGGAAACACTGTTTCTCCAAAGCGGAACCAGTGGCTGTTTTGCAGCCAGCAGCACAATCGATAACCCCTGGAAATGTAGTTTCATCACCTGCCTCTTTTCATAGTTTACTTCAGATGCACTCCTGTTTCCAGGTTCGCTTGGTTCCAGATGCAGTGCGAAGATGTGCATTCCCATTTAATCCATGAATTATTCAAACGGGCGCAGCAGGAATTTTTATTCAGCCAGGATGCTTTAAGTGTACTTTCTGTACGGCAACTGCGTTGCTCACGCATTTGTTTGCTTGGCCAGGAGACTACTCACATTTTTGCTTTGGTACAAGAGTTCATTCACTTTAAAATCCACATGAGAGGGTTGTTTCAATTAAAAATCAAATGGATGCTTGTGACCATATCCCACTCCTAAGATCTGAAAGTCATATGCTTTGCCATTACAATTTTCTTTGTTCTCTTTACAGAAGTGTCATTAATACTGCTGGTATTGGTTACAGTTGTGTCGTGTGTGCTAAACTGTTTCATTTCAATTGAAAAGCTGCTCAGATGTGCCCTACACCTTGAATCCAGCATCTGTTCACTTATAGCTTTGTGAAATGTGTGTCCTCGTTGCTCAGACAGATAATTGTCAAGCGCTATGATTACAGTAGCGTGGTGTAAGGCAGTAAGATGGTCAGTTCTTTCCAGTGGTCCACCCCCCATTTCTCTCTCTCCATTTTCATGTTTTTGTCCATCATAACGCTGTGTAGATAGTTTTGGACCTGCCCCTGGAGTATTAACGAGTTCAGGCAGGTGTTCCAAGGAGTGTGGCATGAGCAACATTGTGCCAGTGAAGTTGCTGTCTTCATTTGTACTGAACCGCTACTGAAGAAGTCAACGGTGACTTACCAATGAATGGAATCTAGAGGCAAGCATAGCTTTCTAAAGGTCAACAATGGCTCTGTGTAGATGAGTTCTTATTCACGATATTAACAACCTCAATGTCAAAAAAATAATAATACACAAATACAGGCACCCAATGTTCAAAATGTATTTCAGCAGTGGCTTTGAATCATTTTTATGTGGCTTCACCTAATTGGCTGTTGACCAATGACAATCTTATTACTGATATCATTCTAATGTGTTATTGTCTTTGGAGGGCTGAGTGGGGATTACATTTTATGATGCAGTGGGAGCTTTTGTGGCTGCAAATGGGGTTACGTACTGTACATAGGGGCAAGACCAGCAGTATTCTCACACACGTGCACACATGCACACATTCGTTGGTTTTAATGAAGCAAGGGGGACAGCTGCCCTTACTTTCATATCAATAATAAATGAGAGTTTACAGCCCAAACAAACCAATCATATTATGTGTACTCATAAACACTTTTTCTAAATAGAATAAGAATAAAGAGGCAAAATTGGGCCGCATGATGTTCTGTGACCTTGAAAGCAAATTAATTTCAACAGGACGTTGAAAACATCATTTTCAACTTTTAAGATGGTGACTGGAATTGTAAGTAAAAAATTGAGAGACAGTGTGTTTGCGTGCCTGGGGCACCCAGCACCAGATCATTGAGACATTGCTGCCAGACAGTTAAGATTTGAACTAAGGGGAAGATCGAGAAAGATAACGAAGGAGCAAGAATGCAGAAACATTCAGGTTTGTGTATCTTTTTTGGGAATGCTTTTTAAAGTAAGTCATTATTGGTTGACACATGAGAACTACGTGTTTCAGTTTTATATAACTCTAAGACTATTCTGGGCTTGTGCAGAATCCTGAAGACAACCAAACTCTTGGGTCCTGTGTAGGTAGGGGGCAACTGTTCACCACCAAGGGCAGATTGACTACCCCTCGCAGTAAAGTCTAGCTTTTAATTTGTAGTGTGCCAACAGTGATGAATAGATACTGCTTGTTACTGCAGTTTTCAATTGTCTGCAGATGAAGGGCAAGAGACTATTCTGGTTTATTGTCAGAAAACTCAAATGACCTTCATGGAAGACGAGTTGAGTGGAGTCCAGTGTGACCACCCGGAAACAAGTGAGGCGTCTGTTCAGGGTGCCTTCAGAGCCTCAAAGTCAGTACATCGAGTTTATTTATGACAAACCGTCCGCTTTTTTGCACGGCAGTGCACCATACTGTTCGAAGCACCAAGCATGTAACCAGGAGGATTTGGGTTTGATGGCATATTGCTGTTGTGGATATCTAACAGTATAAATGGATAATATGTTCATTGAACGCTGTGTCATTTTGCCTGGGCAACAGCATCTGCTAAGCAAATGAATCATTAATGTATAAATGATAAATATAATAATAATAATAATAATAATAATAATAAATAACAATCTGTACAGTACAGATCCACCCGGAACATGGTCACTCCAGCCCAGGTTTCCATGTGCAGAATTTCAATTTTTGCAGAACGCCTTCAATGTCACACCTCACATGTCACAGGACATGCGTGGAAGCATGTTTCTCTGCACCTGTCAGCAGATTTCTGGGACAAACACCAAGGGTTCCAGTGGCACTCCAATGGGCAGCTGGCATTTTCTGGCCCATGCGTACATGCTATAACTTAATTTGTAATCACGAGCTAACAAGGTGATTGGCTAGCCTCCCGACATTTACTGTGCCTCCTGCTGCAGTTAAAAGCACACTTCGGGGACATGCAGAACAATATCCGAAGCAGAACGGCCCACCACAATGCCCCGTAGAATTACAACGCTCCCAGGTGATGTCATCCACACGCCTCCTGTCAAATTCAACACAGCGACCGAAGAATAATAAAATACACTTTTTCTTTTGAAATTTATGCGAGGCCACCTGAGCATTGCATTCATTTGATGCGGGGTGCTTTTGAATGGGAATATCTGTCTTGAGGGAGTAGGAAAGACATTGAACCACAAAAGAAATAGAATGGAAAAAATTGCCAGTTTGTGGGCAAATATAATAAATGTTTTACCTAATTTTGTCTTTGTCTCATCTAATCCCTTAATGGGGATCTCATGTAATAATAATAATAATATACGCCATTTAGCAGATGCTTTTATCCAAAACGACAGTAGTGAATGCATACATTTTTCAGTATATGTGGTCCCAGTGGGAATTGAACCCACAACCTAAGCATTGCCAATGCCATGCTCTACCTACTGAGCCACACAGAACCACAGTGTAACAAAGCCCATGTAACACGTGGGACCTTTTTATTATTGTTTTTATGTATTCATGGTTTTGGGATTTGGCTTTTGGAGGATGCCTAGGATTTAATCAACATTTACTGTTAACTGTAACTCATAATTGAGCGTAATTGTTCATTTTTCTAAAGTACAGTTTAGCCAAGATCACCAAAATGAAAAAAATGTTTCAATTGCTAGTCCAAAAATAAGCAAAAAAAGTGAAATTTGTTATGTAAAGGTGGTGAACAAAGGAATGGAAACGCCAATGTAAAGTGGGGCCAGTATGACCTGTGTGCACTGTCGTTCATAGTCTACCAGTGTTTGGAATTCTGCAGGGGGCATGGGATAGCACTCTACCATGAGAAAGTCAATCAACTCACGCTTAGTTGATGGAAGTGGAAAATGCTGTCTCCATAAAGGCATCATTCCATAAATGCTCAATTGGGAACCGACCTGGTGAATGTGATGTGACAAGAAGATAACATTAGTGTCTTGCTCCTTAAACCATTTGCCGTTTACTCCTGCTTTGTGGACATGGGCTTTGTCCTTGTTGAAAATACCCCTCTTTGCAGCAAAGAAATGCTTTAGCACGGAATGAAGATGGTCTCTTAGTACCCTTAAGTAACACTTGACATTGAGCTTGTCTTCCAAGGATGTGACTGTACCCAAACCATGCCATTACTGAACCACCTGGTTTACTGGTTTACCGTTGGAACACTGTTGTGTTTCCAATCTTGGTTTGCTGCCTGTATGTTGCATTAGCCCCTTTGTCCACTACAGAAATTGACCCCCACATCCTGAACAAGAGAGCAATAACCTGTAACTGGGAACCTTGGTCTTTAGTGTAGTGACCTAATTGTATCTCTTGGGGGGCAATGTGAACAGCGAGGGTCTCATTTTGAAGCCTGCAGCACGCTGACTTCCATGACACACAGTGGCCAGTGGGAGCTGCTGTGCTTTAAGAGTCTCCCCTTTGGCCCCCAGTGAGCGTAGTGGAGGTCAGCCTGCCCGAGGTGTAATTCTTTCCCCACATTTCGCTTCGAGATGAATGTTTCCACCTCCTTCCAGCTTGCTCCCATCACACCAAAAACACACAAGAAAAGTGCACCGCATTGACTGTAGGGATGAAAGCCGAAAGAACTGGATTTTCCTATCGTGCTAAGGGGGAATGGAGATTAGATTAATTGGATATTCAATCTTGGGAGCAATAAAATATTAGAATATCAAATGAATTGAAATGCACATCGGTAATTAGTAGCAGACGCATCCCGTTATGAAAGAAATGAAACACTGTAGGGATCCCTCGCGCCCTCGCTGTGGATTTTTCTGGCTCGGATGCCTTCAATTATAGGGTAGGGGGCTGTTCTAAATCTGTCCTGTTACTCCGGAGGTTTGTGACATGTTGATCACGGTGTTATTGACATGAGGACGGCGGGGATTCGAGCGGAATGTTTCCGGAGGTTTTACTTTGTTTACGTGAGGCGAACGCAGACCGAAGGAGGTTGTCGTTGTTGCTATTATTAAGAATTTCCTTTGCAGACGCTCTTATCTAGGGTAACCTGCATAACTTGCATATCAGCTTGCATGTACAGTACCAGTCAAAAAAGTTTGAGTACACCTTCCATCTGGATTACGTCTAATCGGGCACTCCTTCATTCTTTAGCAAGATAACACCTTGAAGCACACCTTGTGCCAGAACTATCTGGTGAAGGAGGAACACGAAGGACAACTCAAACTAATGACCTGGCCTCCCCAGTGTCCAGAACTCGATCCCATAGAACTTGTATGGGAATAACTGGACAGAAGAGTCAAAGCAAAGCAACACACAAGTGTCTCTGGGAATTGCTGCAGGAGAGCTGGGAAGACATGTCGGATGATTTCCTGCTGAAACGTAATAACCAAATGGCCTGTGTTTGTGAGGCTGTTATCACGGCAAAGGGTGGAATCCAAGATAAAATTTTCATTAAAAATTTCTTGAACTTTGTTTTTATGTTCCTTTTTCTTATTGGTACATGTATTTTTTGTCATTTGCATCTATTTACAGAAACGTATACGGTGTAAAACATTGTCAATTATGAGATAAACCTAGTTTCCAGCAGGTGTACTCAAACTTTTGACTGGTACTGTACATGCACATGTACACAACCGGATGCTTATCGATTCAACTCCTTGCACAGTAGTACAGCGGCAGCTGCCCCGCCTCTGGGAATCGAACCTCCAATATGCAACCAACTTCTTGCTTCACTGCAGTTAAGAGATCATAATGGGCCAGTCTCCAGGTTTTCCAAAGAAATTATTTTATACACCAAGTAATATGAAACAATCATTAAAAACAGTATTATATTATTTTTTTCTGTATAATAGTTGATATTGTGTCGCCGGCATTCTCCGTGCTGAATAGGCTTGCGCCCTTTTCCTTGGTTGGTTGTTTTTTTCAGGAGGTGGTTAGTTCAGACTGTTCCCTCTGCTTGCTCTCTTTTCCCGATCTCTTTGCTCCGTGGATATGAAAGGGCGTGCAAGAGTGGAAGAATGTGTACAATGTGAGCACAGCGGCTCTCTTTGTGCGGCTGACAGGCACGGCGAGGAAGTGGTTCCATTCTGTCACTGTTATTCAGGCTTTCCTGTAGGGCCTAGGTCCGCCTGTGTGGGGCTTTCGCCCAGGTCTATGGAAACCCCTTGCTTCAGTAGGAATATTTCTACTTGTATGCTGGTTTTCACATCCAGACTCTGCTCTTAAATACTCTCGAATACGAGTTGCTCGTTTCTTCACCTGGATCGCACACGTCGAACACGTAAGATTGCTCTCGTCCTTTCATCTTGCCAAACGCTGTCAGATGGAAACAGTAAAAGTGGGTTTTCCAATAGAAATATTTAATCCGTTTTGTTTTGAATGACGTACCGTTAGTGGGGGGAAAAGAAAAAAAAGTTTGATTCGATTGCTTGAATTGTAAATAATTGTCGATTGTTCTAATCTTGAGTTCTAACCAAGGTGCATATCCTGAATTGCTTCAGTAAAATATCCGGTCGTATTAACAGATCCTATTTAAGCTATTTAAGTCTCATAAATAAATAAGGAGAAATGGCTCCTGTGAGAAAATCTGTACACAACAGCAGAATCCTTCATATCTACACAACTATGAATATAGTTGCTAAGGGGTATGAATAAGGGGTTGAGTGGACCTCAGCAATGCCAGGAAAATGCAAGTCACACCATAACAGAGCCACCAGAACCCTTAATTTACCCTTAATTTCCTTTATTTTGGCAGTTACCTATACTTACAACTTACGTTATTGATTACAAGACGCAAATAAAATATTTATTTATTTTTTATTGTCTCTGTATAAAAGCTTTTAAAATGTATCTTCAGAGATGATGAAAAATCAGACCTAATATTATCCTCTAAGTTCAGTAAGATTGACCTGTTCACTGGAATTCCTCAGATTGAATTAGGAAAGCAGACATTTCAGTTTGTGCATACAATGCATTTGAACAAGAATCCGATCAATCAGAAACGACAGTCAAGAATCGGGAACAACAGCCAGATCAGTCAGATGATTAAACACTATCTACTCGCACACTGCGCCAACCTCGCTCGCACCAGAGAATGTCCGGAGAATCTTGTGACCCGCCAGAAGGTTGCACCACCACCACCACCACCTCCCCAGTGACTCCCGAGCTTCACACGTGACCCGAACGAATATTGTCTCTATTAGTAGTCCTCTCATGTCCTCTAACCCCTCGCACAAGCGACAGGGGTTAGGGCCTGTGTGTGTTTCCTCATTAACGCAGCTGGCACAACGCCAGGCCCCGAACCCTTTGATCTGTCGTGTACGCACTGTCCAGCAGAAATGTAATTAAAGTCTTGAGTGCGCCGTAATAAATACACAGTTCTGACGGTAATTTAATAGTATATGTTATCACTGGGCCACCGAGGGCCGACTTCCTGCCTAGAACAGGAGTGTGCGAGGAAAAAGGGGGGAGACACAGACACTTGGGGGAGGGTGAGAAAGAGAAACACTGTAGCACTCTCCTCCCATAATTACTTCCTTATTAGAATCTTTCCTAGAATTTCCACGTAGGTGAGTATCCTTCTGAGACTGCTTTTGAGGTGTTTAGAAATGGATAAATTCATAGAAATGAATTCCAGACAAATAATGTTGAAAGACCTCATTTCTTCCATTTGTATTTGTTAATTTGGCAAACACATTCTATACCATACAATTAAAGCCTACTTGAATTTGAGAGAGAGAGAAATCTTGCGGAGGGAAGAGAGAGGGAGTGAAACAGCATATGCCCTCCCCTTTGATAACCAGTGCCTGTCAAGTTGAACATTTGATCTCTGAGAGGCTACAGGAGGCCAGGAAAATGTAATTGAAAATTAAAAGTGGACAATGATACCCAACCCACAGGAAGAAAAACACATTTTATCTTTATATCTGAGTATGATCTGCTGTGTGTCTTAGTGTCTTTTGAGTATCATTTTTTAAAAGTGTGCAATAGCGCAATAGAATACAGTAAAACACTGTACACAGTACAATAGTTCCTCAAGAAATTACATAACGAAACCCAGTAGGCAAAGCAGCACGGAATGAGGAGTGTGCCAGTGATTAAAAATGTCTGTCGGCACAGAGTATTGCACTGCTGTGACAGATTTGTTCTTGAAAAAAAAGAAAAAGAAAGTGAACGACCGTAGATTAAAGATTTGTGGCACGCCAACCTGGCTTGTTGATTTATTGTGGCATCGTTCTCCGCAACGTCTCTCGTCTCTCAGAGGGCCAAACTGTCGCATGAGGCGCTTTTACCGTCGATTTGATGACTATCAGCAGACCGCATTTTAGCAGCAGCCAAACACCGCAGTGCAAGAAAGGTTTGCATATGGCCGGGGCGTAATCGACACCAGAGCTGCACTGCAAAACAAACGTACATTATTTCATCGCATTTTAGATTAAAAAGGCACAGTTAATGTTCTTAATTGTCATATTGCATAGAACAAACTATACATACGATATATATGAAATGCACAGCCAGTAGCCAGGTCCTTCCTGAAAGAAGAACCTTAGAGAGCCACCATTTTAACTTACTGTGATCATGTAAAAATTCATCCCTACATCAAAATCTTGTGGTTTCCGAGATCACTGCATTCACAATGGACCTGAAAAATTCTACAGAACGGAAACTGAAATTAAATCCGGAGTTCTGGGTTATTCATGATCAGTACGTTGTTTGAAGCACTGGCCTGTTGAAAGGCAGAATGCCCTCTTGTGCAGTGGTGTTTTTAGGGAGGGTGACTGTCAGCGATCATCTGTCTGAATTGATACGTGTGAATCTGTCTGCAGTTCCACCAAATTCTTCTTTGCATGTGGTATGTTGTATTTGCTATGTGTTATTCCCATGGAAAGGAACCTATGGGAAATGGTTGTTATTTTATTTTATTTGCTATTATATTGTTATGTTATTGAAAAAAATCTGTTTATTCAAGTGATATATTAATGAGTTGATAGTGTACAAAAAAGCGATACTCATAAGGCCAAAAACAAAAGTAGTGTATTGTCAAGACTGGTGTTGGGAGAGTGAGCCTCAAAGTGAGCGAAGCTGCCCTGTCTATCTGCGAGTTTTGACTGTGGATAGAACGTGTGATCGGTCAGCGATTTTGACAGCATGGTAGCTCCTCATACGGTGCGGGTTTCACGAAGCCTCCTATCATTAGTAGGAAAAACCCATATTTTTCCTCCTCGTCCCCGTCTCCTCCGTTTTTTACGAGGACGGCGAGGATGAATGCCAGACGGCACGGCACAGCACAGCGCAGCGCTGCCCATCTCAAGTGATGAATAAATCCTTTACGGTCGGGGAGTGAAAGATTAGGCCTCTGGGACCCACGGAAGGCTTAGGGAGGGAGATAAAGAGACGTTCACACCCAGCGCAAGTCTCGGCCCCCTCCCCCCCCCAGTGTTCCTTTTAATGCTGTAATTAAAGCGCACCAGCTCCACGCAGAGCAGCACGTCACCAGATTTATTTCGGCCCCGCGTGCGTGCCCAAACACCACTCTGCTCACTGACGTCGTCTCACAGCATGCGCGGGGGACCGTCTTGTGAGCCGCGTGGTTCAGTTGCACGAAAAAAAGTGTCCACGCAATAAACGTATCCAAGTGGGTGGCAGGGATTATGGTGTTCAGCTCAGCATTTAACCCCAACACGCATTAAAACAGTTCATCAATCCTGTATGTGCGAAACAAAGCCATCCAACCATGAGCCACAATTTGTTTGTTTTTTTGTTTTGTGTTTTTTCCGCCAAGTGTCTGTTTTGCATTTTATCTTGGTTGAAAAGCACAAAGAAAGAGATAGGGGAGAGGGGAAAAAAATCATTGTTTTTTCAAAACCAGGCCACGAATGATTAATATCCAGCGGCACGGCACCAAAGTTCACGTGCAAAGCACAACGGCTACACATGCGAAGCCGAGGGCGCCAAACAATAAGCGAGTTTGATACGCAGGGCATGCCCAGACCTCTCGGACAATAACGCCCATCGCCTCCCGGGGAGCCTTCCTGTCCTATCCTGCCTGATGGCAGATTGTTTGCGTCAGTCTTGTAAAAATCGGCAACGCACCATGGCGGAGAACAAGCGTTTTTTTTAAAGGTAAAGACCCTTGCCACAACTACAGGTAATACAATCCTGTTAAACCAACCCCCCTTTTACAATACCACCACCTTGTGCCTTCGCTTTCCCTGCAGTGAACCTAGCTAACTGGAATTTTGACCTGAATGAACTTTATGATCAATCTACTGATGTGTTGTCAGTAGAATCCCTTGAGGACGAATGAGGCATTATATGGTGCAACACATCACAGCGATAGCGGTTAGGGAACTACTTTTCTGTACGCAAGCAAGGTTCTGAATTACTTCCAGTTGTTATCCAGTATTATCCAGTTGTACAAAGTAAAGGAATGCCAGATGTGAGGAAGCGCACACATCATGTGTAGAGTCACGCTCTGTACTGGTGCTGAAAGCCACGCTTTATGGGGGGGTTCCTTGCAGAGGGCAGTGTTGAAGTTTTAGGAAGAATGAAACATTTCTGAGCCGTAAACACGGGACAAAACCATAAAATGTGCTCTGACTGCACTGCAGACTAGGCTTTTTCTCTCCCCACACCTCGATTAAGATCAGTGGATCCAGCAGCGGTTAGCAGACAAGGCTTTGTCAATGCACCGAGCAACGAGCCCATCTGAATCTATGCACTGAAATCACTATCAGTGAACCCGCCCGATAAGGAGAACATACCGCAGATTTCTGTTTGCTTTTCCTTTCTTTTTCTTGCCTTTTTTCTTTTTCTCTCTCTTTTCTCCCCCAATCAAAATGCTTTTCCCTTTGGTGTGTTGGTGCTGGTGTGGTGGTGTCAGGGGCCCTGGTTTAAGATGGAATGATAGGATACAGGGGGCCGCTGAAGCAGAGCCCAGGAAATCCACAGGGTTTTGACCGGGTTCCACGTCTGGTTTTCTTTGGATAATGAATCTGCAGAAACAGCTGCCATCCCTACCATTAATAAAACCCTGAGTCGAATCAAAAAGCGGGCGGGTGGGGGGAGGGGCTCTTAAAACAAATAATAAAACCTCTTATATCAACACCGTCTGTAGTTTATTGGAAGGTTTATGGGCTTTTTTTTAACAAATATTTTCCCCTCTTCGTGATGTCTTGTTTTAGAGGCTGGTCATGTAATTTCAGGTCCAAAAATGTTTTGATAGCGTGGATGTGGTAACTACTGTCGTGATAAGAAGGCCTTAGTCCTTGAGAGAGGCCAAAAGGGAGAATTATGGAGCGGAAAATGTCAGGATGTCAGGAAAATGGCACCTGAGAACACCGCCATCTGTGGATGGATAATCAGCACATCAGGCAGCGTTACCATGCCAGCGAATTCATTATGAATGCTAGCATGGCTCCGTACATTCCCAGTGTTATTCAGCCTATTTTACTGTATGGCAGCACGGTTTAGAGTCCATTCAGTCAACTGAGCTACACTAAATAAGACATACGTCCAAAAGAAACTGATTACAGATTACAGACTTATTTAAAAATGCTAAGAAAAATAAACGAATGCTGCAAGAACGAGGACATATAACTGATTGCCAGCAATGAGTAATTAGGCCAGTGTCGATTGATAATAAACACTCAATTCTCTAAAAAGCATAAGAAATCTTGATAGCCAGCCCTAAAAAGTTAGTCAGCTTCTCTTGAAGCTGTGCACAGAGTTAACATAAGTATAACCAAATAAGCCAAATGATGAAACAAACTGAAAACTCCACAGAAAGGGGGGGGTGGTAGAGGGAGAGAGACTGAAAGAAGAAAGACAGAAGGAAGAAGGAGGAGTGCAAACAAGCTGCCGGACTGTAAAGAGAAGAGATTAATGGAGGGGAAGATGGAAAGGGAACACATGTAAGGCATGAGAAGCAGAGGACAGAGACTAGCACAGAGTGCTGTATTCAGAGAGAAATGGCTTCCATTCTGATGGAGCCAAAAAGATGGCGAACACAAAGAGTCAGTCTTTCACTCTTTTCCTTCCTGCCTGTAATGTATCCCCTCCTCATGGGTCAAGGGCCCTACCTCGCCAGTGTAGACTGCATACCTTAAAAATGAAACAATAGCACACATTATTCTACCTATGGTGTGGAACAGTGGTTAAGGAACTTGACATGGTTACCAGTGTATGGTTGGTTCAAATCCCACGTTAAATTATTCTGTTGTATCCTTGGCCAAGCTAATTTCCCTAATACCCTAATAGGATAATACAATATATGTAAGCTTTGTATTATGTCCCCCAGCTAAGGCCATCTGCAGTACATAGAAAATTAATAGCAGTAATACCACATCCATCTTATTCAAACAAGATTAGTGGTTTTTTGTGATGGTCATATGCATTAAAAGGAAGATCCTCTATTGGGTGTTTTTATTTTATAACATTTTTTATTGTTTTGTTTTCTGCACAATAAAAATTCAAAGTCCCCCCCTTCCCCGTGTTTCTTTTCTTACATAAAAGAGTGGTCAGGATGCAGCAATTCACACATTCCGTTCTCTCTAAAAGCAGTAATTATCATACAAACTTTAGTGGAAAATCTTTTTTTTGGTGGGGATGCAACACTGCTTCTGTGAATTCTCTGTAGAGAGAGAGAGAGAGAGAGAGAGAGAGAGAGACAGAGAGAGAGAGTTGCTTGTCAATTTTATTTTATTATATGGAAGGCAAACATTGAAATATAATCTGTCCAATTTTAAATATATTATGAATAATTTATTACTGCTGCGAAGTTATATATGCATTCCGGGATCCTCTCTCATATATCCTACTGCATAACCACACAAAAAATAGATCGAAAGCCCATAAAATATCATCACTGTCAAGTCCTCCAAAAAGATGAGAGCGGAGATATTTATTTTTTGTGGTTGTTCTCGGGCGTACAGGTTACACAGGCTCCTGCAGCCTGCATGTTGTGCTGGAGCAGATGGAGGAAGGCGTTCTCTCCAACCTCCACCAAGTGCGAGTTAAATAAATTATCGCGGGTCTATTTTTGAGCCGACGTGTAAATGCGGTAATCCTCGGCACTCTGAGCGAGAAGGCCCTGAATCACAGCAGGGATACACAGAAGACGTCTCACTTCTCCTCTGTCCCTTCTCATCCCTGTTTTTTGGAAAACAAGTACAGCTAGGCTTCATCTCTGTGTGTGTGTGTGTGTGTGTGTGTGTGTCTCTCTGCCTGTCTGCCTGTATGGCTGTGGAATCTCTGCTTTCCCCCACTCAGAATGCATTACTGTTCTCACATTGAGATTAATGAGGCATATCAGTTTATATACTTATTATTTTTTTTTTTTTTTTTTTTTTTTTTGCATAGTTGCATCCCCTGTATTTTCTTCATCTCTCCATTGGGATTGCCCAATTGTACTTGAAAGCTGGCCCATCACTGCAACGTCCTACATCAATTCGGGACACACGAGCACTCTGCAGTCCACACAGCTGAGCTGCACAGTCATTGTACAGGAGGTACTTCATTGCTTATGCCAGCGGAGGCAGGTGGGGAATATCAAAGTAGCAGGCTCTAGATGAGCATTCCGGGAACATGCGGTAATGCCCCTGGATGGATATTGGCTGAGCGTGCGCCAGGTTGTTTGTGATGACACAGCAAGTCCTCTATAGAACATTCACTTTGCTCTGTGTTTTGTTGGTTAACATACTGAAAGGAGATCAGTTCCCACTATTGTTCGATAATGTTTGGGCCTTAGGCCACTGGATGTCTCACGCTGTCGAAGCTGTCGGGTTAAATGGATGCAGGCCCTTGACAAACGCGGCCTCAAACATAGGGCTGTGTTGATGAAAAGATCATCTTTTCTGCCCCACGTTTAGTGTATTTGTTTATCCTTTTGTCTGCGTTCGTGTACAAAGGACCCGCAGATAACGGCGAAGTGTGAAGTTAATCATTAAGCGATGGTAGGTTACCAACAACATCGTAGCAACACTCCCGGAGGTTGTTCCAGGTCATGTTAATATTTATCAGCGTAAGGTGGAAACCTGCCTTTAAAGGCTTCCTCCAATTACACCGCACTCCATTCACTGCATGTGTCTTCTGGGCTTTGAGGAAAGCGTTTCCGTTTAACACGTTTTAAAGCCGAATCTAAGAAGTGCAAAGGTAAACATTTTACGCTTTAAGGATTTTTGTAGCTTTAATTATACACAGGCCTACAAAACCGATGCTTGCAATTGAGCTACCTGGCGCTCTGTTCGGCGTGTGTGCGCGTGTGCGTTAAGGTTTCTCTTTGTACTGTTTTGCCGTCAGTCCTCCGGGAGGCATCAAATAATGGAAGGGAGGGACTTAAAAAGCGAACGTAAGCCCCCGTGGTGCCTCCTGCTGGCTAGAAAAAAGTGCTGAGAAGAAGAGAAGTTTGACACCCTGGAGAAAGACGATGCAATTAGTGAGATGGAGGAGATGGAGAAACCCCTATAGCTCACTGTTTTCAAGATGTTTACTGCTCCGCTCCCCCATGTCTCTCTTATCCGCACACGCGCACGCACACAGCTCCGAAAGACAGAACAGGAACCAAGACAAATGATAGGAGTAAAAAACAAAGATAAAATGCCACATTCAGGATAAATGTGCTTACGCAACATCACAGGGTATGCAAACTTTCCGCCCGATGAAACTTTCTTTGGTTGCTTATTCATCTAAACAAGGACAGGGGAAAAAGGGAAACTAGCAACTGCATTGAGTACATTATGCCCTATTTTTGTACAAAGCCAAAATGATTATTGAGAAGTTTTGAGAAGTATTAAGTCCCTCTCAATGGGCTGTATGTACATTAAACTGTGTTCTGGTTTATTGTGATATGGTGAAGGGGCCACAGACTCAGTGATGGTTCAGTTACAATAACTAAAGAATACAGGCTACTACATCTACCTGTGATCAAAAGCAGATTGATTATGATTATGATTATTATTATTTTGTTGATGATGATGATTATTATTAGAGATGCACCGATTGCGATTTTCTTGGCCGATTCCGATTTCCAATTTTTGATTAGTCTGACCTGCCGATACCGATTTTGGCCGATTCCGATTTTTTTTCCTAAAAACAATAATTGACAACTTACACCAACATTTTTGTAACTTTGCTTTAATAGAAAATTAAGATTGACAATTCTGAGGTAGGTCAGAAGCATGAGGTAGGTCTCACTAAAACACATTTCAAAATAAAAAAAGTGTTCCAGGTTACTGGACAGAGCTTTTCTTTTTTTTTTTGTGCAAATTAAATTCAACGATGAATAAAAGAGAATCCAACAACAGTGGCATGTAGCCTTTAAGTAATAAATAAAAAGAAACAAGAGTAGTTTAAATTTACTGACATGGTGACAGACCATTAGTCCGGAAATATTTTTTTAAACACTAACGTTATATTCTGATGACAGATGACACAAGCCCTTTTTCCATTAAATAATTATATGGCTTCAACTTGATGTGCATCAGAAAGTTATTGCGACAATGCTAATGGAAAACAGGTTAGTTCGAACCTATGATGCGCTAGACTAATTTGTTTGCTAGAGGTGGATTAGAGTAGATCCCAATTCTATATAGTGCAATGGAAAACACTTGTAGCGATATAAGGGCGGATGTTTCAGTTGCGGAGCTTGTCAAAGGCATTAAAACAAGCCGCTCTTCAGCAGAATTTCGTTATTTGCGTGAGTCAGGTAGCCTAACGACTACGACTTTAACTAGCTTCAAAGCCTAGATAAAAATGTTTCAAACTAGGAGTAATTGGAAAAGAGGCGATGCTGCTGTTTCTGAGTTTGTTTGATAGTGGAAACGCACAGCTGGCACCTTCATGCACAACACAGTTAATACACCATTTGTGGTTTAGCTAGAAATCGTTAGATGAATTTATCATTAGGTCTAATAAGTTCGATTTGTATGAGTGAATAGCACTGTTTCATAACGTCACTCATTAGCGAACATAATGATTTCAGTGCAATTCAGTGCTTCAGCAGGGCATAATTACGTCAGGTGTATGCACTACCACTATGTTCTATTAATGGAAAATGGTTCAGAGGAACCGAACTAGCGCAACGAAGTTAATTGTTAATTAACCCTGTACCTACGGTACTATAGAAAACGAGTACCGTTACATTTTCAGAATTTGGGCATCGACTTGGTACCTGGGTGATGACTTTTCAAGTGTCTGATTAGGTTGGTCGTTCCGAACGTTTTCGAGGTTGTTCCTCCGCGGCTTATTTTCGATTGACATGTATGACAAACTGCAAGCTTTAAGTCGTCTTCACTGACTGTGAAAAACGCCCATACTAAGGACATGTTGAGGCGTTTTCAGCGCTGCGCCATCTGATCTGTTTGCATTGGCTCACGGGTGCGCGCGTCACGTGAAAAGAGGGGGCGAGGAGCCAACCGGCGCACAGAATCGGCTATGTGGAGTGATCGGGATCAAGTCACCGATTGAGGCCGATCAGCTGAAAATCGGCCATTTCCGGTCAGAGGCCGATCGATCGGTGCATCTCTAATTATTATTATTATTATTATTATTATTATTATTATTATTATTATTATTATTATTATTATTATCTATTTGGTGGCCATTTTTATCCAGTGCAACTTTCAACATGGTTGCAGCAAGATAAATACACAGTGTATGTCATAAAAGCTGGAGGAACTATTAGGCGATATGGATAGGTGTAGGTAAAATTTTTGTGAAACTCGTGAGCTACAACCTCAGACTGCACATGTACCCTGGGTGGTGTAAATGTTTTACCGTGGTCCAAAATAGGAGTGAACCAGCATTGGTGTATACAGCCGTTTAGAAAATTAAGCCAGAATAATTGGTGTTTTGTTGATGGTGGTGGCAATCGCTGTCTCAGGTACTGCTCCAGAATCACCCATAAATGTTCAGTTGGATTGATCTGGTGACTGAGATGGACATGGCATATGGCTTACATCATTTTCATTCTCATCAAACCATTCGGTGACACTGTCATCCTGGAAGAGCCCACTCCCATCAGGATAGAAATGCTTCACCACAGGATGAAGGTGATCATTGAGAATGGCTTTGTATTTATTGGCGTTCGCCTTGCGCTAGGGGTTGAGTGGACCTAAACAATGCCAGGAAAATGCACCCCATACCATAACTGAGCTGTCAGGACCCTTCATTTACTCGTGTCTCATTTATTTTGACAGTGACCTGTATATCAACCTTGTGTCAGATTAACATACAGGTAGTACCCGACACTTATATCTATAACACTGTAAACACTATATGTCACTTCTGGAGCCTGCTGTGGTACTGAGGTTGCACCCTTGAGCAATGTTCTTAACTTGTATTGCTTTGCCTTCTTAAATATCCAGTTGTATAAATGAATGTGTCAAATTTGAGCGAAGTCACCCTCAGTTTAAGCAACCAGATACTTAAATTACATAGTCTGGATCAGTTCCCTATTAGCTACAGGGCAAAAATTGTACCAAGCATAGTTGGCTCTATTATCTTTTATTATGCCATTTATAATCTGTGTGTGTGTGTGTGCTCATTGCTGCAACCTCTGTCAATTCACGAGAGAGCAGAAAAGCATGTGCCCTCTTCCAGGACATGGACCAAGCCACTGCTCCTTTTCAATTTGAAGTCCACCTGCTAAGTTTGCGCAGACTTGAATCTGAGGACACAGCATGTGTAGCTTTTGCAGGCAGGCTGTGGGCACCCAGTTGACCAGAAGGGGGCGCTTGCGCATGATGAGACATGGCCATCCCGCCAACTGAGATGCCTCCCTCCCCGGGCGACGCTATGGTCAATTACACGCCAACCTGTGCTGGCCACAGCCACCACTGGCACGATTAAATACCCGACATTGGGGCCCGTTCACACACTAGAATAGAGTCTAAACAGGAAGAGCCACCCAGCAGAGCCCCTGACATGCTTATTTTGCAAATATGCACTGCTCTTCTATTTGCGAAATGCATTCGCATCCTTAAAATAGGGCCCACTGTTTGGACATGAATGTGCAATTCAGTCCTTTTAGGAAAACAAAGCCATGGTTCATAATCACAAACTCATTTTTGTAAACCTCAAAAATCCCCAGTGTTAAAAAACGGCTGGAAGAAATCCTCCAGAATACTCCAGAAGATGTTATATTTCAGCTGTTTTTACTGATCAACCGGATGTTTTGTGCGGGTGGGCGCAAGTGTATGTGTACGGTCATGAGTGTGTGTGTGTGCGCGTATGTGCGTGTGTGAATGTATGTGTGTGTGTCCATCTCTGTTTGGTCCTGTTATTTTTCTTCACCTTAAGGAAGGTGTTGCAGATGAGTTTATATACGAGTTTATCTCAGTCATTAATTGTATACTGCCATAATAACGCAATGTGAAGTGAGAACCCCAGCGTAATCATGAGTCTCGGCATGGCTAACAGTACCCCCTAGCCCTGGCGTTATTTATAATATAACATGGTTCAAGTTCCATATCGGTTTTATGCAACTGATCTATCCACGGATACCAGTGTAGACTGGTAAGAGAAGACCAATCTAAATACAACATTTTAACGGACTGTAATGTTATTCTTCCGCTAGCTGAAGTTATTTGGTTACTAAGCAACGATCATTCCATTTCTGAACTTAGCTAGGATTCATGCAGAATCTTATTCATTTCAGTGTTTAGTTTTTTTGTTTTTTTTTAGTTGATGTATAATTTCTTATTCATGCACTTTTAGTATCTAGAAATTGAGCCGAGGAGACTGAATGACATGTTCAATGTCTTACTATGGTTGACTAGTTGAAATGTTTCAGTATCTTGTACGTTTATGTTAGTGGGGGCCGCAGTGATATTAAAATGTCGTATGGACATTCTATTCAGCCGTGCTGTATCATGAATATCGACACCGGTTGACCAATCAGCATCCAGCACTGGAACTCTCTTGGATTCACCTGCCCAGAAAATACCCCTGTTGTAAGGAATAAATTAATATTTCTCAGGAATATAATTGTCAAGTTAAGAGTTATATTTTAATTAATGCTAATGTACAGTACATTTGACTGTTCCTCTTCCATGGGTATGAAAGTCTGGACAATATATCTGAAATATGTTGTGTGATGTCATACTCTTTGGTTAAAATGTCAGTCCTTCACTATGGCTGGACATCTTTTGTCATAACATTTTTCTCTGCTGATAGATGAACAGACAACAGCAAAAAGAGTAGTTTCCAAAAGAAATGTTTCACAGAATTGTACTCTTCAAAAACTTTTTTTAAAGTTGACCTTTAATCAGTTTGCGCCTGCGATGCAGCAAGCTTTTTGTCATTTTATGACCTTAATTCACATTGTTGAAACTTCCAAACAGATTCCAGATGGAACAAAAGAGACTTGAGAAGCAAAGCAAAAACGATAAACAGATGTGACTAAAAGAAACTTGTCGCTATGGTTTCAGACGACCATTGTTTGGCGGTATTCCTTATAAAAGCGTGTGCTTTTAAAGACAGCTTGAATGCTAGAAGCCACCTTTGTCCTTACATAATGAATGTATATGTCTGTTCATATCCACCCCCTCATTGTCAAGAGGCTTTCTGTTATTGTGGGAAATGAAATTGTATTGATGCATAATTCAAGATTAATTCAAGATTTTCTTCTCCTTTTTGTCTTCCCTTTTCTCTCATTTGTGTCTCTTCAATTAATCCCTCGTCATATTTCCCTCTCCTTCATTGTCATTATTCCTTCTCTCCTCTCCTCCTGCACCTCTCTTGTCTATTGTCATTCCCCCTTCTGCTCTACCTCCTGTCCTCACGCCCACACCTCTCCCTCGTTCTCATCTCTTTCTATACTTCTCTCCGCTCTCCTGTGGCACAGGTTCCCCAGAGAGTCCACCTTAGCGCTAGTGTTCCAGGAAAAGGAACCAGCCTCCATGTCTGTGTCTCTCCACCCAAAATTAATCCAGGACTGCACCGACCCCCTCAAATGCGTCTCCCCCAGCCCCCCAACTGGAGAGCCCTACCACACGCACCACACACAATCACAAGGACGGAAGACAAAGACAAAAAAGATGAATGACTCTACGACAAAAAGACAAAGACAATTACAGCGGCGACAAAGACAAGAAATTTAAAGTAATGTGTTCTTGTGCACTGTTAACCCTTCGAAAGTAGCACATTAAATGTCTAGCATCCTGTCACTGTATATAAATAGCCACGTATCACTAATCAGCAGATGTGCAGGTGAACAGGCAAGCTATGGTGAAAAGCCAGTCACATATCAGGTAGATTTGCCTTTATTTTCTATTTCTCCTCTACAACAAAGGATGTTTCAAATTGAAATCAAGTAGCTACTGCATTTTGCACTTTGACTTGTTTTCTTTTCAATGTATGTCATGAAGTACAGCTTCAGCACTACGCTGTTGGTCTTTTTTAGTATTATTTATCTTTGGGCATCTTTTTTGGTATGTATTTCCTGTGCGTGTACAATGTGTAAGAAAAGTTCACTGTGACTCGGACCAGCTGTCTTAAAAAAGATCCTTAAACCCAAACTGAGAGTAGCATTGCCACCTGCCATCATGGTGTCTGGCACGGTCCAGGTGTGCACACAGGTGTCGTCTTCCCCAGAAGAGCCGTAAGCAAAAATGAAACGTAAAAAAAAAAATGGGTCAAATGATTGTGCTCTTTCTCTTCGTCCTCTCAATGCTTGTGACTAACTGGTTTGAATCAAAATTATTGTTTGGCAGTGGAGTGTAAAGTCTTTTGATTAGATTATACAAATCAATAATTGACAGTACATGATAGTTACACCCATTACGTGGTTCATTAAGCCTCACACTCCGATCCCTGTGCTGTAGACATCAAACACCGCCCAGAAAGCGCTAGCGGAAAGGGATTTCCTCAAGAAAAAATTAAGTGAAGAGGTGTAATTTATAAGTGATTTATGACTTTTTTTTTAAAGCATTCTTTGTTAGCATTACATTTTACTTAAACATAAATCTACATATGGCTTTTAGCTGTACCTAAAAAGGACATTTCCATTTAAAACAGATGGAATCTCTTGAATATTTTAACCATGGCCATTTTCTCCTGCTTCAACACATCTTGCACACTTGTGTAGTGGACGGTGATAATAGTGTTAAACCTACAAATTCATGTTTTCTTCATGTTTTTCTTCTTCCTTACTATCACTTTAAATGAATTTATCATGGGGGTGCCAGTAAAGACTAACAGAGGGAGGTAAAGAGAGAAAGGGGTCTTGCTTACCTGTGTACCAATGTAATTACATAGGTGCACAGATAAACAGACTTGCATACATATGTAATTACATATCTATGCAAGCCTGCTGTGTAAGTGTTATTAAACATAAGTCCTACATAATTACACAAGTAATTACATCACATGTTGAGGGCTTTTCATACAAGAAGTACAGTGTAACAACCATTTACCATTCACATGGTACATACATGTGCAATTAGGCTAGGAACTAGGCTAGGCATGAGGCAAGGAGGGTAGAGGACTAAAGACACATGGGCACACAGACACACTTCACTGATGACATAGTGGATACAAGCTGTTGTTCTGGCCAGATTGTGGATTATTCCATCAACTAGTGGGATTTCATTTTTTTCATTTATGTATTTTCATTTGATAATTGTTCCAGGAAATATGATCACAGACATGTCAGTTTGGCTTATTGTACCCCAGGCTTGAAATTGAAGTGTACATTTTTGCCAGGAGGGACCTGAGAGCATGTTTTCTGTGTGACACAGGCACGCACATTAATTCCTCTTGTCTGCACAGATCTTTTTGTCTATGTCTAAAAAGGGTGCCTATCCATGAATACTGCTACTGCGAATCTGTGAATAGCCACAATCTTATCAATACTGTAATGATACAATATAAATAAAAATATAAATAAACCCTCTTAGAACAAATCTGCATTTTGTGATTCATCTAAAGTTATTTATTTTGTTTTAATCTTACATTGTTTTCTTAAAATCATAGATGAGTGTTCCCATGGGGCACATTACACATGTAATATGCCTAGCTTGCGTAAAAAATTTTTTTTGGCAGGACGAGGAATCAAACCCCGGTCTCTGTGGCCAGCGTCGGACGTTGAAACCACTAGACCATGCAGAAGGCCAGTGAACCTCTATTTTAACCTGGAACGTCAACTGAAAACTACCTTTAGTTTTACAGTGAAGGTCTATTGAGAAAATGGGGGTGGGGGGTGATGCAAAGGTTTGTATCAGCAATACAAATGGGAGATTTGGCCTGGAGGACAGGATTAAAACCCTTAATATCTAGGTAAGTGACATGGGATCTCTTCCAAAATGATGTGTCAATATCCATGGCTGGGCTCCTGAAGATAGTTCCATGCTGATTTGAAAAGTTTGATCATGTTTACTCATTGTGCGATTGTGGACATACAAGGGTTCACTGGTGTGAACCAGAAATATTTGCCCATCCTTGACACTGCGTGTCTCTAGAGGTTGGGGCATTCTGGTTTGTGCATCTGTAGCTGGTGTGCTCTGGTACGTGAGCATCCGCTACAGAAAGTGACATGGATAAGAGTGATTAGTTCCCAGAGTTAAAGACTTGAGTCTTTGGCTCAGCGAGCTCAATCGCTCTCTCGTGTCGTGTTGAAACTCGCTGCGGGCAGAACCCAACTCCGTTACGCATCCAAAGTGTTTTAAAACAGTGCTCAAAATAGTGCTTCAGAAACAGAAACAATTACAACATCCACATATGCCTCAACTGGGATTCTGTTTCAAAGGTGGGTCGTGCCAACAGATAGAGCTAGGTTCCACTGTCAAAGCAGGATTCACAATTCCTTTCAATATGATAATAGTGTAACTAGTAGAATCAAATATTTTGTCATGTTTTCCATCTTGGAGTTAAAAACATACTTTAATGTTCTTTGATAATGGTGTCTGGCATCGGTAAAGAATACCTTTAGCGAACACCCCTTGCTTTTGTGAGTGCCTCGGTCTGTGGCAGAGCTGAAATTTCGACGGTTTGCTTTGATTCCTTACACGTAGGGTCCTTGGGAATATGAAAAGAACAGGTGGTGGAAAATTACAACAAATATTTTGTTCTCAGTCCTTCCCCGTCACCAGTGACATGCTGTTGTTGTGTTTGCTTCTGTTGATAACTTTGCTTCTGTTATTATGATATCCTGTTGACGATCTTTTGGGATGCTTATGCTGGCCCATGAATATATACTGCAACACAGCTCAGCAGTGCACGTCCATATTGCACTATTTTCTCTCTGTGTGGTATGTACACCTATTGATTCAATAGGGAATGCCATAAATTATTTGTTTCATGCCTGCATGGTTTGTTTCGATGACTGAGCTTGATTTACATGTTACATCACTCCTTCCATATATCTACAATTGTTTAACTTCTGAGAGGCCAAGGCATGCATTTCTTGGATTCATCATTTTGAACACAAAGGGATGTACCAGTAAAACATGCAAGCTTTACTTTCATTAATGTTTTATTTGTACTTCCCCTCTGGTCTGGTTGGGTGTTCCAACATGATCCCATTCTCCAATGACTCCATTCTCCTTGCCTTTCAACTGGTCTACACATAACTAGTAAGTTTGTATAGGGCTACGGTGTGAGGCAGAATAGAATCTGCACCTGGATGCAAACACCTGCACATAAGAAGTGCACACGAGTACATAACCTTTTCTTGTAGTGGATCACCATGTGACGGTGATCTACAGAATCCAGGACCAGATGAACATTGTTTGTTTGCACTTCACAAACATGGCTCTGATTTAGACTTCACAAACATCACTCCACACTTCAGTCGGTACAAAACATACGTGACATTCCCTGTTGAATCAACAGCTGTACATGCCATACACGTGAGATAAAGTAAGGCGGAACAATCATGCTGATGTGCACTGAAAAAATGTTAGTCTATAAGGGAACTTTGCATGGAGTGTGTAGCGCCAGGCACATCACGTGGCATGTACTATAAATACGTCTTTATAGTACATACTGTTGCTGTACGTATTATAAAGACAATTTCTCACTTTCAGGACTTAGATTACTCTTGAATATGTTGTATTCAGCTTTTATAAAAGTAAGGAATAATTTCCTCCCAAATTTGTTCCGCACTGAATGGAGAGGCTGTGTATCTTGAGCCGGGTTCCTGTGCTTCTCAGAGGGGGGTTCTAACGTTGGGTAGCAGAGTGCGGAGCCTGCTGTTTCAGCGCACGTTCCCTGCTCTGCCGTTTTCTCAGCCCTCTGCGAGGGGTAGGGGGTGTGGTGGTGTGGTGTGGGGTGGAGAGGTAGAGGGAGGGGAGAGAAATAGAGGTGCTCGGCCACTCTGTTCTCATGACTGGACACCTCACTGCTGTGTGGTCATGTTGTTATTTGTTATCTCTGCCACTGGTAGGTGGACAGGAGGTTACACTATCGCCCCTTTGTGCCTGTCGGTCTGTCTCTGATCGTAAATAGGATAATGTAACTTGGGCATAGAAGGATTCAAATGAAACCTGAAGAGACCTAAAGGGCAAGGAGGAAATTATTCGATTTTATGGCTGATGTGGATGTGTGCACTCTATTGATTGTCTCTATAGGTCATCTGAATGCAATTTCCTCTCCAGCCATGCCCATGTTTGTTTGTAAAGACAGAGGAAGAAAAGGTGTAAGAAGTTCAACAATTTTATGAGAAACATGTATTGCTTTATTCTAACTCAACGGCCATGTTTCTACACTGATATAATGCTTGCCAGAAGCTGGAATAGTTGAGGAGGAAACAGTGATTCGGGGGGGGGTGATGACTCTGTACAGGACGCTTGTAATCAAGGACCTCTTCAAATAAATTCTTAATGCAGTTAAATAAAAAAGTCCACATTTGAGAATAAAATGAAAAAATGTGTGTCTCATTACAGCTGCTAAAACGGGGCACTAAATATTCAGCGAGGGCATTTTAAACTACACATTCAGCAAGGGCTCCTCACAGCAGTGCCCCTTATCTGCCCTTGTCCCGAGAGGGTGGTATGACCTTCCCCACTCAGTCAGGATGGCACAATCCCTAACCATCTTCACCAAAAACTTAAACTCACCTTTTCTGAATTATCCTCAATTAATTTTAGTTTTTTTATAATAAACCCCTCTCCCCTTTGTATTACCAGTTTTGTGACACAAACTTAGGACTGCAGCTTACTGTTCGATCGCTCTAGCCATGATTCTCTAGCCATGTTAATGTAGTCTTTTAAATTGCTTTGGATTAAAGCGTCTGCCAAATAACAAAATTATAAATTGTAAATTTTACAATTAAAGATTGTAAATGGTCATTTATAGGCACTTGGTATTATTTACCGTCGCACCACCCACTTGTTCATAGGCGTCAGATCTATTGATTTTCATACTGTCTGGAGGGACTGATAGTAGGTTCCCACTGATGAGATGGACACGTCCATAGGATATGAAGATCAGTGCATCATGCGGCAACTCTTGCCATAAAATTATACCCAGTGAACAAGCACAATGTAATAATACCTGGACTCAAGTAAGCATTCTGCATTTGAAATCTGTAATGTCTGCTTGTAAAAAGCACAAAACTGTTCTTGTTTGTATCACAATAATTTGCTCACCTTTTGACAACAGTTCCAGCTGGGCTAATACTGTATCCTCTGAACATGTGAACATGTCAGTGAATGACATGCTGAACTACAGTAAGAAATGTTGTCATCTTTGTCATTCATCTTGTTCTTTTGGGCTGCAAATTACTGTTACTATTCACTATTACTAATGTTATTCTCAAGTGATTAAATGTAATCTATTATTAAATTATTCATCTCAATAAATGTTTTTCTGAGAATAAGAATGGACATGAAAGTACACAACTTGTAATATAGTACTTGCTGAACTTTTAAGGAATCTATAACAATACTTTCAAGAATATGTCTCTTGACAGCTTTGAAAAGGTAGATTTTCTGAAACATTTTATTGAATATTTTTCACCAAAATGAATTGGATACACATTTCTGTTAATCCCTTGGTGTAGCATTTTCCAGCCACCCATGAGAAATTTAGCACATTGCAGAACAAAACGTGTGAAGAGATTATTTATCCAATTAAATTGGATAGGGCATACAAAAAAATTCCATCCCAACTGTTTCCAGTTTTTACTTTCCTATGGGAAAACAATGCAAAACTACCTTCTATCTTTATCCAATAGATCCACTCATTACTGCAGAGTGACACTATTATTAGCAAATCACATAGGTGTTGGACACATGGTAAAGCCAATAGATCCGTGTTTGGGAAATCTCAATATCATATATATATAGGCTATATATATACACTACAAGTCCAGTGAATAACCTGAAATGGTACAAATGTAAGCGGTAAACTGCCAGAGGTTTAAAAAAAAGTTTAGGTGACCAAAAATGGAAAAATAATGTAAATTTCAGAGTTATAAAAAAGGCCCTTTTCAGTGAACAAGTAATGGGTTAACGTGGGTTAAGTCGCCGACTCTGGATCCAGTAAAAGAGCCCCAGACCATCACGCTTCCTCCTCCATGTTTGACAGTTGATGTCACACACTGAGGAACCATCCCTTCGCCTACTCGACGGCCTACAAAAACCCTGCGTGATGAACCGAAGGGTTCAAATTTTGATTAATCGGTCAATAAGACCTTCCAGTCTTCAGTAGCCCACTGGCGGTGCTTCATGGCCCAGGCAAGCCTCTTTTTCTTATTTTGCCATCTTAGCAATGGCTTTCTTACTGCCACTCGACCTGTCAAACCTGCAGCTCGAAGTCTTCTCTTCACAGTTAAAACTGAGACTTCCTTACTTCGACCAGTGTTAAGCTGTGCTTGAAGCTGTTGTCCTGTGAACCGCCTATCACGCAAGCTGTTGACTCTTTTGATTTTGTTGTGGCTTTGGGTCTGCCAGACCTCTTCCTGTCAGAGTTTCCTCCAGTTTCCAAGTGCCTTTTGATGGTGTAGGAAATTACTCACTGCCAAAAAAAATTCATTATTTTTCCGTTTTTGGTAACTTTTTTTTAAAACCAGTTTACCGCTTACCTTTGTACCATTTCAGGTTATTCTGGACTTGAACTGCTTACATTTCAGTAAAAACTGGAAAATGGGGGTGTTCTAAAACTTTTGACCGGTAGTGTATATATATATATAGATATTAGATTTATTTTACATTACCATATATTATATATTTGTATAGAAGACAATGCTATGGAAAGAGACTTCTTGAATATATTGTACATATTTTCATTCTATACAGTGAAATACTTATGGATTCAATTTTGATTAAACATCTTGCTGAAGGGTAAAACATCTGTGTGATACCTGTAATTTGAGTCAATAACCAAGTTGTTACTATAGCAGTTACCTGTGCCAAAGTTACGCCCACGATATATAATTTACAATAAAATGATGTACATTGAACAATGCAGGTATTATCTCCATAGGCAGTGGTACACGCAAACAAGCAACAAATGTCAAATACACACACAATCTTTTTCAATGTATATTCCTATCTATTTTATGTGTGCTAGAAAGTATCTATAAAGTTTTTCATTTCAACCAAAAATTTGATAGTTACATGGGAAGGGAACTTATTATGGGAAGGGGGCATGGTGCATTACCTGATCTGCTTCTTGAAATTGTTATATGAACAGAGGACACAACCCATGTGCATACATAGCAAATAAATAATGCCTTCTTCATGTCCCAGATCACACCTGGAATGGCATGCCATTGTAATGCATGAGTAAATCTGACAGTTTGTTTCGAAGAAGGGAGACAAACACTTTTTCACCTTGTGCTCCTTGTTCTAGAGCTGGGAGAAAAATGATGAATGATATTATTAGTGAAGACAGATTCAGGAATTTCCATCAGCGTTAATCACACTCTGTTTCAGCTGCACCGATAGAGAAACACAGCACGGACCTGACATGGAACAGAACAAATTATTGTGTGTGTGTGTGTGTGTGTGTGTGTGTGTGTGTGTGCGCGCATCCGCATTTCTGTGCACGTATTCAGAAATTTGTGCACACAACATTCACGAAACCTCAGCTTCATTTTAACATTTTGGTGCACATATACTGTACATGTGACAGTTTAACATGAATCTTGGCTTTTGTCTTTGCTCTTTCAGGTGTCCTTCTGACCAGCAGAACAGCAGTGGCAGTGAATTAATACAAAGGGGCAGACGCCTGTCAGGTGAAAACCAAAAGGAGGAGGCGCGATGGTGAAAAATATTGGAATGCATAGAAAAGTATGAATGCATCTCTCTGCTGACTGTAAAAATTAATTTAGGCCCGCATTAATTACCACATAAATGTGAGAATATTTGGCTTCAGAGGAATTTCAGAGAGCAGCATGTGGCAACCACACACCCTGTTCCCCCAGCAACTCAGAGAATTCCCTACCTGAACCAGTTCCAGTCCATTTAGCATAGCCTTGGGTGTATTCCTGACATTATTCCTGTCAATGTAAGTTGATATTTCTAGCTATCCAGGTATGATCTTACCAACGATTTGGACACATACTTATTTCTCACTGTGTGGTTTATACTTGTAGCTCATTTAAAAAGGAAACACAGCGCTAAAATGTTTTTTCAATGATTCAATATCAGTAAGAATCATTATACATCGCCACTCCCTAAGGTGATCTGGACCGAAATGGGTCAGTACAAATGAAAGAGTGTGCTCACATCCTGGCAGGAATCAATCAGTTTTTCCTTTCCAGTGTGAGAGGCCCTACAGCATGCTCCAGACTGACTAGCTTTATATTGGAATGTATTATAGAAGCTGTGATCTCTCTCACATTCCTCCTGCCTAGCTCCCACTCAACCGCGGTCAAACGCAGCAGATTCTTTTGAAACGTTCAGTTCCATTTCAGAAACGAAGATACTTTCTAAACATCATTTAGTATTGATCGATTCGGCCCTGTACCTTTTTGTAACAGCTGAATTTCCCACAGAATACAATTAATTTACAGCTTTGGATAGCATTGCCGTTTGTGTTGCCTTTTAGATAGCTGCATGCCACATAATATATAGTACACGCTTATTGCGCTGTGAGCTGCCTTGGGTAAGGGAATCGGCTAAATAAGTAATAATCATAAAACAGTAAGATACTTGGCAAAGATGTTATCTCAGGAAATACTCTCTGTGCCGCATATCCCCAAATAGGCATAGATCTGTTTGTCTTTTAATTTGAGTTTAAGGAGAATGTGCATGAAAGCCTGGCACTGCGTATGTATGTTTAATCCTCACTCTTAAAAGAAGAGTCATTTCAACTGTTTGCACTGAATTGCAACAGTGCGGCAAAGAACTTACACTATACCGGTTACCACTAATTATATATTTTCATCAATCTTTCCACACAACAGGAGCGGCGCACATATTAGCAATGAAGTAATGATAATATTTTAAAAGCCTGACTGTATAAATAATCGTATTTTATTTGAGGAGCTCCGGAGGCTGGCTGTCAACTGCATAACGTGAGAAAGGAGAACCAAAGTATGGAAGAGGGAGCCATTCGCAGCACAATACAAAGCAATTAGAGACACATCTGCTGACACATCATTTTCATCGCTTTTTCATGGCATATGATCTACATTATGTGCTTCCCCATATGGTTTATCAGTTGTAATAAATAAAAAAAGCGAAGAGAACCTCAGCTTTCTTAACCCTTAAGCTCAACGGATATATGGAGTTCTCTTGCCACATTCTGAAGGCACCCGTGTGAGTCAATGGGCCCAAGAGGGAATGAACCCAAAATACGTTAACGCAAGAGCAGAGTGGGTGGCTAATAGACGTTCCGAGGCCTCCTTTCATTTGCTGATTAATGGGTCTGATTTCAGGATCTTTACCCTACTTATAAGGCATTCTCTCTTAACCAGTTTCACTCAGTTTCATTCGCTAATTGCTATCTGAAATTGAGTCCCGCATCTCATTAAATGCACAATTTATTGATGAATCTATCGATTGAAACACAATCAATTCATACGTTCTTAAATATTCCATTGCCTTTTTAGAAATACCTATTTCATACAGTAACGTGTAAAATGCTGGTCCCCTGCCCATATTCATTTGGAAACTGGGAATGCAATCAATGGGTGCTGCTTGGTTCTTACACAAGCCATGGAATATTTGCCCGAAATAAATCACTGGCACACTAATATAACAAACGATACAGATCAGATCTGGTGTTCAATCAACTCCGAGTATAATTTATTATGTGCATTTATATTTTGGGGTTCAGAAACTCCATTGCTTTAATGGCTGTTGTTGGTGTGGACACCAGACAGGGACAATGCAAAATTGAAGTGTTTACTTCTAATTTAATTTCTAATATAATTAGTCTGTTTCTGGGGCTGTGTATTACTCTGTTAAATTCCATCAGAACTTGACTCATTTCATTTGTATGCTCAGACGCCCCAAGTGTAATTTCTTCAGCAGTTCTCATCAGGGCTACTGGCTACCAGCATGGACCCTTCTTAGCAAGAGCCCACATGTTATGCAGACATAATGATTTGCCCAGCAGTAGGTTAGTGCAAAACACAGAGAGCCAACTAATGCATTGAACAGATGGCTGTCTTTTTATAGCTTCAAAATCATACGCTAAAGAAAAACAACCTTTTCTTTCAACCATGGGGAAATTATTACTCCACCTACCCCCATGTAGGGGCCAAGTAGAACAAATTTAGATTAAATATTTTTTTAATCCTGTAAAATTTCACTATTAACCTAATTTATATATTCCACGGAAAGGTAAATGGAATGGAAAATGTTCTTCAGTCATATATACATTAGTATAAAATCATATAGCACTATGCAAACAATAAATTACATTTACATGGTAAGTAAACAAATTTAAACCATACAGATGATATGTTGAGGACTTATGCATTGACAGCCACTTTTTACATGGACTTATGTATGGTTTGCCCCTTTTTTACACACAGATACTTTTGAAGATGACTTCATTTTCATGAATGCAAATGTAAAATCTATCTACACTGGTGTGCCCTGTGTAGATGAAGATGGACGTCCTGGTCATGAACTGCAAAAACAAAATGGAGTATGTATATATTTGTGTGTCTTACACTCTTATGTTTTCACTTCACTTCATATACAGGGGTAGACAAAATAATGGACCGAATGAAAAGGGGGAAAAAAATCACAAATCACAATTAAAAAGGAGTCTACACATGTGTTTCATACTAATGACCAATATTCTTCTGCTTTAAAAGACATTTTAAAATCAACACTTTAATATGTGAGTTTCAAAAGCAAAATGAGAGATCGAACAGTTTTGGAACGAGATCAAACACTTGGTGTCCAAATTGCAGGCACCTCAGCCACAGAAACGTCAAAATTGTTTAATGTGTCAAGGGTAATAGTGTTGAAAATCATGACGGCATATTCCAAACAAGGGAAAACTGCATCAGGCAAGAGGAACAGTGGTCATGAGTCAAAACATGGTGGTGGATATGTTATGGTATGGGCAGCATGGGATCTTGTGGGAGTCATTGGCTTCAATTATTACTCTGCACGGTAGAATGATGGCAAAGAAATGGAGGGAAGTCAGAGGGACTCATGTTGGGAGGGAAGCTGGAGCTCTGGAGTACCGGAGTTACAGTCGACAGGCTTAGCAAGTGTCGTTTCGGAGGAGACGATACTTCACCTCTGTCACTGCTGATCTCAGGGCTATGGCAGCGAACTCGCAATACGAGGGGGGTTGTCATGAAAAATAGAGGGTGTAATTGGCTACTAAAATGGGCTAAAATCAGCATATTCTTAAAAAAATAAAAAAATTTAATCAAACAAAACATGGTTAACAGACAACAAAATTACCATTTTGCAATGGCAGTCTCAGTCTCCAGGCCATATATGGAATATAAATTTAATTTATTATGTTAATTTATATTTAATTTAAATTGATCAGCAATGAAAATACATTACAAACAGTTGGAATCTCACTAATTGGAACTGAACTGGTAACCAAAGCATGCCAGTCTACTTCTGAGTTGCACCAAAGCAGTCTGGGACTTCATTCTTATCCACTTTCTGTCATTTGTGAATGTGTTCAGAAGTGTGAGAACTCAAAGAGATGATGTGAAGTGTTCTCTACACTTTGTTTTTGCCCATGAGAAAAGAAAAAATCTTGATTACCCAATATTCTAATGTGTATAAAATTATGGCCGGAGATTAATTTTTTTGGAAGAAGGGAACTGGAATGTAAATGAAAGTGGAGGAAATGATAGGCTTGAGTGATTTTCACAAACAGAGCGGCAGGAGGGTTTTCCGTCATGATTTATTGAACGGGGGAAGATTTGCGCTTTTCCAGTGCTCACAGAGATGATGAGAAGGTGTGCATATCTTACCAACACAAAGCACTGTGAATCTGATATAATCTCTTGAGTTGAACGTGTAATAAAAGGAGTCAATTATTGATTGCCAGAACAATATTACTACTTACACTCCCTTGCTTTACTGTACCTTTTATATATACAAATTATATATATATATGTCCTACAGGAAAAAGTCATCTTTATGTTAAAAACCAAGGAAATTTAAACAAAAGACATACCTACAAAGTTTAATCCAAAGGAACTGTGTATACCCACAACATTATTTTCAGATCTCTTTGAATAATTTCAATTAAATTTGTCTATATGGTTCCAATATGGTTTGTCTATAATTTGTCTCCAATGGTTTTCTGGTTTTTTGATTCCCTCTGGAAAATGCCAATTGTGAAGCGCTGTGTGACAACTTGTTTGTAAATGGCGCTATACAAAAATAAAGATTGATTGATTGATTGATATATGTCTGCTCTGTACCTGGAAACCACCTTGTCCTCGGCAGGAAATCACAATTTAAAACTGCCCAAAAATATGTAAAAACTTCTTAAAATGTGTAAATATAACTATCATTTAAAAGGAAACGATATGTATTATACAGTATGACATAAGGCATACCATGAAGTTTAACGCATATTTTCTGTAAATATTTGCCTATCAAAATCGCATCCTCAATTTCTGTCACCTCCGTCAGATTTTTCTATAATCCTGAATAAATCAGGAAATTACATGGGCAGCTATATCCCTGAGGACCCGTTTTCTACTTCCTGCTCATGGTGAATGCAACAATACCACACATGTTCTGGTAAGTTTAATATTTTAAATAAACAATATTGATATTACTGCAGTCTCAGCTTTAACATGTCAACACTGTTTCTCCATTATAGCAAGAATTGCTAAGAAGAAGGGCTGGCAGTGTAGTGTAATGGTTAGGGCTGAGCTGGACTTGTAACGCAGAGGTTGCTGGTTCAATTCCCAGGTGGGGCACTGCTGTTGTACCCTTGAGCAAGGTACTTAACCTGAATTGCTTCAGTAAAATATCCAGCTGTATAAATGGATTTGGTGTAAAGAAATGTAAACTGGATAAGTTGCTCTGGATAAGAGCGTCTGCTAAATGCCTAAAATGTAATGTAAGAATTATGGAATAAATACGTCCATTTTAGTTAGAGTTTACAGACAGCTAGAAACTGAGAAAAAACAAAATGGCTCAAATGTAGAGCACATGGTTGAGATGGTGGTGATGTGCAAGCTGACGGAGTTGACAATTGATCCCATAATTCCTGTGTGTACGCACATACATGCACACACACACACACACATGCACGCATGGACACACACACACACACACACACACACACACACACACACACACACACACACCTAAAAAAGATAGTTTGTACATTTCAAACTTTTTGATGTTGTGTTTCTACAATAGATTATTGTTCTCCTGCTGATCTATTTATCCCAAATATGATGTAGCCCCAGTTAGAGTTAGTTTCAAATGCCCCCACCCCCATACACACACCTTAAAGGGATAGTTTACCTATTTTTGATGTTATGTCTCTTAAAGGGTCAGTAGAGTTACCACTACCCTATACTCAGTTTATCAAATCAGTCTGCATGCCAGTGTTTTCTGGTTATTGATAAAACGACAGTAGCCTTTTAGTAGCATTAAGCATAACCTATTAGCAATGCTTAGTGCAAGTCAATGGGATCCAAAAACATTACAAAATCATATGCACATCCTTCCAAATGGTTTCTTAAGTAATATAATAATCTGTGTCTTCGGAAAGCATGGCTAGTGAGAAGCTGTCAGTTGAGGAGCGAAGAAGAAGGAATAGGGAGTACCAGAGAAACAGAAGAGAGAAAAGGCATCAGAGAAAGGCTTGAGAAGGAGAAAGGATAGTCCATTGGACCAGAGCATAGAGGAGCCAAGCAGCAGCAGATGATCTCTTGCAAGTGAAAGGCAAAGGAGAAAAATAGGAAAAGGCATTCAAGAGAAGTGAAAGCTTTGAAAGAGAAACTTAAAAAGGTAAAACAAGTGTGGGAAAAACTGAGAAAGCAAATATAGCGAAGAGAGCATGCTCAAAATAAAACCCAAATAGACTCTCCACAGACAGAGACCAACAGAATGATACAAGGAAGCACAGCAGCAACAGTGGAGCAGCAGAGGAACAGCACAGAAAACAGCTCTGATGTTCAATCAGCATTGCTTCAGAGGCCAGGAGGATAAGCCCTCTGGCCATATTGATGGAAGAGATGGAGCATATATATATATATATATATATATATATATACATTAGCAGATGATTATATATATATGTCACGGAATTGGTCTACGGCTGAGTTTTGAACCGAGGATCCCAACGCAACAAGAGACATGATTAGCTTGCCGAGCTAAAGACCCAAGTCCCCAGCCAAGGGAACTAACACACCCTCCCCCTCTAAACTCCTGCAGTAGCCACAGCCCGACCGATAGACATTTGCCCCGCCCAGCCTGGGCCAGGGCCATTTGAGTGTCACCCCCAGGTGACCAAGAAGTCTCGTTGAATCCAGGCCGGGGCCTTTCTGTAGTTTGCATTGGCAGTTACCTTTCTATATATATAAGTCTAAATCTGCTAATCAAATGTGGAAGAATGAGGGTGTAGACAGAGAGGAAGAATAAGCAGAGGATGGATGGATGTTATCAATGAAGAAAGAGACAGTGCAAGAGAGAGCAGTGAAGAGGTAGAGGAGGTACAGGAGGAATAAGGAGAGGAGGAACGACAGAAGGAATCAGCATTGACTGGTTGACATTTAATGAATAAATCTGAATTTAAGCAGTACGATGCTCTCACACAAAACTGATCGGCAAAGGAGAGGCAGAGGAAGTGGGAAAAGAAGAGGGAGAGGAGGAGGCAACTCTTGGCTTTGATCCCAGGCCAATGGGAGAAGTGACTTATGGGTACTGCTGCACAGCATCAGAGGAATGCAAACCCAACCCCCCTTTCTTCTGAAGTCTTGCCCTGTGAAAAACACTCCTGGTCCTAGAGACCACAGCAGCTGTGAAAACGGTTCACCACAGAGCACACACTCTCAGACCTCAGACACAACAGAGACACTGTCATCCACAGCACATCTGATCTCAATGCCTTATATGTGGTCGTGGGGTCAAAACCTCAACTTGGTAATGCCATCTGCAAGGTACTCTTGCTTCAGCTCTTCCCCTGGCTCAAATGAGACCACAGCTAAGAAAAATTGAGAATCTTCGCATCATTACCCTTCATTACTCAGTCTTTACTCACTCACTCATTATCCTATCATCACCCGTTCATTTTCCCCCTCACAGACGTGTATTGGAGCTGCAGGGCGATGTTGCTGCATGTTGTGGCAAAGTTTCCTAAAATTATTTTCTCAAAAACACAAAAAATGTGTTGTATGAAAGTCTCATGAATAGCAATGTTTCATAAATCACAAAACTCTATATAACCATTCAAATGGAAACCAGTCTCTGGAAAAATGTTTAATAGTTTATATTACAGTTATCATTGAAGGTTTAAATCAATTTCAACCTTGGTATAAAATTCAATGTTACTGAAATATTTTACCATTTTTTGAAGCTCAACCTGGGCACTCATTAATTGAAAAAGCACATTAAGAGAGTATATGGTTTTTACAGTTTGAATCTGCTTACTCTTCTTTGCAACATTGCTGCTGTATCTACATCTGCTTACTCTACATTGCTGCTGTAGTCAACGCCAATGTTTTTATATGTTTTATACGCTATAGATTGTGTACCAAATTAATGATACATTATTCTAACAATAATGATCAATCAGCCATTAGCCTTGAAATAAACTGCAGCTACCAAGCTTGCAGAAACGTTGGTGGGTTGCCATGCCAGTAGCTTCTCTTGTATGTCATGTCGATCGTCGCCTCCGCTAGCATTTCCAGTCCAGACTCAGTCACCTGCATAGGCATATCAGTAGCTTCCCTAGGAATCCCAGTGGGTGACTAGCCTAGATGTATCAGTGAGGTGTGTCATTCACTGTTTCATTGGCCTCCACTGACACATCAGTCGCCTCCTTCGGGTTATCATTCCTGGTGTCATTGACCTCCGCCGACACATCAGTTGCCTCCTTCAACCAATCATTGGCCCATTTTTGGCATGATCTACCCCCCCATATCTATCACTGTTGACGGCTCCACAGTGTCTCCATTCCAGTCTGCCAGGAACCTTAGCGTGTTCCTGGAAGGCTAGCTCCTCACTGCTGGAATGACCTTCCCCACTCACCTTTTCTGACTTCACCCCAATTAAAGAATTTTTAAAAAAACGTTCTCTTCCCTTTGTATTACAGGTTCTGTGGCATGAACTTTGGCAACAACTATGATTAAACTGTAGCTTAGTGATGATCTCTAGCCATATTAATGCATTTATATTGACATTTTAAACATTTAGCAGATGCTCTTATCCAGAGCGACTTACAAGATGTGCATTAATACATGGTAGGAACAATCATAGTTTGCGCACGAGATCAGTGCAGTAATACTGAAGTCTTGTAAGTTGCTTTGGATAAAAGCATCTGCCAGATCATGAAATTGTAAATTGTGAGTTCACTGTGAGACTACATCCGACTGGAAAACAGTCACCTATTTCTCCAAGCAAGTCACAATGCCTTCTATTTATCAATATTTGCTTTCGCTTCTTGTTAATATCGTTATTTATAGAGCCAACAGAATACCAGTTCATTTTAATTCTTCACAACTGCTTCTTGCTGAATTGAATTAGCTGAGAATGAGAGGAAGGCAGTCATAAACAGATTTGTTTTTCTGTAGAATGTCCCTTGAAAAGCACTCTGTGGATGTAATTTGGTTAAGATGCGTGCTGTCCTTGGCTCTGGAAAATGTATTTGCTGCAGGAGCAGCGGTCAAAGCTGGTGTGATGTGGAGAAGCACGGCTGACTGCTGGGAGGAAACCAGGGGAATGTGGTAAACCAGCGGTGCCCAGTCCAGGTCATGGAGGGCTGGAATCCAGCAGGCATCCTAGCTCTATACCATAGAAACCTCATTTTCCACTGTAGAGCTGGAGCCAGGCTGTCGCACAATGCCCCTTTTTCACTGTAGAGCTGGAACCAGGTAGGCCGATTATTCCGTAGAACTGGAACTAGGCTGATGCATTATACTCCTTTTTCACTAGAGGCTGACATTCTACATGCAGGTTTATGTGTGGGTTTCCATTCACTTTTATCATCGCGCAAAAAACAAACTAACACTGTCCGCTCCACAACCTATCCAGTTGTGGCTCATTTACAGTTAAGTTAAGGGCTACGTTAGTGAACTGCCTTTACATAAGTCTGATCGAAAGCTATCCAAAAGAAAGAAATGATCTGGTGATATTCCAACATTTTCTCCCCTGCTTACGAGAAATGTGACAGTGTGCCTTTCTCCCTCTATTCAAATATGTATGACATGTTATACCCCTTGGAACTACAATAGAAAACTAACCCAAGACTTGTCAGCCAAACTCAGCTGGGTTTCAGCGTGGTCTGGCTCAGCATGGATCTGACAATGAAAAATGTGTAGAGTGCTCTCTATAATCCCAGGTGTAAGAATGACTGCAGCTACAGTTAAGCTACAATATGTGAAAGGGTTGAGGCTGAACAGGGAGGAGTGGTTACATTGGTAATTGGTCATGTCAAGTGGCTCAGCGCTTGGGGACAGAAAAAACCCAGCCAAGAATACACTCTACCTGCACCAGGTTGGACTGCCTCTGTGCTGGACTGGTGGGGTTTCAGGTTCCAGATGTGCTGGAAAGTGGCAGGCTGGCAGCTAGTGTTCCTTGTGTGCACAAACCCAGTAGATGGAGAACACAGTCAGTCACCTGTCTCTCAACATGATGTCCCAAATGACCATTGGCTGCAAGAATATGCGGATGTACTGTATTCCCTAAACTCAGAAACGTGCGAATGAAAATAATTGGAGCCACTCCATTAGCTAAGTCACTTAGCCTATTAGTCACTATAGGAAGTCAGTAGCCAATTAAAATAATTTGGTAGTGTGTATTAGGTAGTCTAACAGCTAGGACAAAACATTGCCACAGGAAACATGTATAGGTAGGTTTCAAAGGTTTTATTGATAAAGTTACCTATTATTATTTGATGAGAGGTTTCAAGCCAGCTAAATACAGGTAGCTAGCTTGTTAGTTTATGTTAGCTAATTAAACAATGATAATAGCAATATAACTGTTATCTCAATGTTATTTGGTAAAGTTAATAGTAGCTAACAGTGGCTACCGCATCCTACAGTCAACATATTAGTAAATGCAAGCTAGCTAGCAGCTAGCAACATAAATGAGATAGGCTAACCTTATTAAACTTAAAACAACTTAATTTTTTCATTGCATTTTATTTATATGGCTTAAGGAAAATCAGATTTATGATACTATCACTAATACTAAAGACTCCAATTGCTGTATTTGAATACATACAATGGCTTTTTATAAACTTTTTTACTTGGTGTTCAAATACTAATCACATTCATAGCAGTTTAATAATGCTATAATGGCATCCAGAGTCATTTATGATACTATAATTTTAATAATTTTAATATAATATCATGAATGGTATCAATAACAATAATACAATACAGATAACAGTTAACGATAAGGTTTGAATGATAAAAGGATGGGCTTTATTAATACATTCAACAGTGCTTGAAAGTTTTTAGAATAGGTAAGAACTTTTGTCGTTGAATGTTTTTAAGTTGATATGGTAGTTTACAGTTACTTGTGCTTTGGTTTTATTATTATTTTATTATTATTATTTTTGCTATTTTCCTGTATTGAGTGGATGTAGCTTTTCTAATGTGCTCGTGCATGTATATTATTTTGTTTTTATTTATTTATTTTTTCTCTTTGTAGTTTATTGGGGACAGATGTTGTAAATTAGCCTTTGGCTATAAACACCCAATGCAATGCATCTGATTCTTGTTATTTTAACATTGTAACAATGCTTTTGCATGCATGCCCTTGGCAAATAAACAAATAAAAAAAAATACATGGAACACATTCTATTCATTTTCATTTCAATGCATGCCTCCCCCTCGATAACTGGCACTGATGTCGACGTCCATCAAAAATAATCACATTTTATGAAGTGTCTGAATAATGTGGCATAATGAAACTAAAACAACAGTATGTACTCATGTACATTAAAACACATGTTTTACTGCATCGTTTGATACATTAACCGATGCATTTATTCACTAACAGTGCTAGAAGCAGTTTAAGTTAAGCTGGGTAATTAGAAGCCCCCTGCTTGTCTGCCAGCTGCTGCTCCCCTCACTGCTGCAAACCATCCCTTGCTAGCTTGTGTATCCTTCTACCTGAGGCTTTTCAACGTACCGTTTGTAATGTTTTCCTGCTTGAGGGACTACGTCGCATAGTACTCTTTTCCATTTTCAAGAACAGGTACAGGTCGTTCTTACGTTTCTTGCATACATTAGTTATGTCACGCCCAGTTTGCAGCATCACAGTAAATTGGGAGGGAGTACACATTACACATCATGGTAGAGGCAGAGACCTCAAGCCTCATGCTCACATGCCCAGCATGCATCAGCACCCCCTGCCCCCTGCAAATATAAATATCTCACACATTGGGCTTTCATGGAGGAGTATTACTACTTCTACTCAAGTACATTTTCAGTGAAGTAACAGTACTTCTACTTGAGTAGGATCTTATTGAAAAAAAGTTAAGGTGATTCCATTGGCCGAGGCGGGGCTGGGAGTGCCACTGGGGAGCGACAATTGGCTGTCCGCCCCAGGGAGGTGGGAGGGAAGCTGACATGAGTCCGCTGCGTATAGGAGTGGCTCTGGAGTGCCGGAGTTACGGTCGACAGGCTTAGCGACTCTAACGTCTTGGAGGAGCTGATACTTTGCCTCTGTCACTGCCGGTCACAGGGCTACGGCAGCGAACTCGCAATACGAGGGGGGGATTGACATGAAAAATAGAGGGTGTAATTGGCTACTAAATTGGGAGAAAATGTGGGATAAAATCAGAAACAAATAAAAAAAAAATTTTTAAATGTAAAGGAGACATTATATGGTGGCTCTGAATTTCAAATGGTAAAATAAACTGCAAAAAATAATGTAATTGTTTTGATAGCTGTAGAGATCTGCATATGTTTGTGTTGGAGAAAGATTATATAATTATATACAGACAATTGACCATCAGTTTGAATATTATTGTCAGGGTTGTCCCTAACAGCATACCATTTTTTCCATCTTTCACAGTCACCCACATAAGCTCAGCATCTGTGCGTCATCTGTTTCATTGGTTTCTTGTGAGGCAGAAAATGGAGGGAAGGACTTTCATCTCATTTACTTGTGATTTTTTTAAGACCCAAGAAAATCTGTCTGAAGTTTTATTTGGTATCATTCATGCTGATACTACTGCTACTACTACTACTACTAATAATAATAATAATTGTTGTTGTTGTTATAATAATGTAACATGCCTTAGGATGCCTTAGGACATCTGATAAGAAGATTAAATTATATAAAGCTGAATCCCAAGTTTTCCCATAAGGTATCCAGGCATTGAGGTATCCTGTTCCAATTTTGGCAACAGTGAACTGGCAACTGGGAACAGACATATGGAGAGGTTCAAACAACAAAGAGAAAGAGAGCTCTATCTTTTGGCAGCGGAGGGACAGTACTGCATTAACATATCCTGAGCACTGACGTGATGGATGGATGTCTTCAAATTGGCTGGGTCTCTCTGTAGGGGCAGGAAGCAGGCCATTACCCTGTTTCAGCACATTTGCCCACTGGTGGGAAATAGCTTGCGCATGCTGTCTACTGTAATGCTGTGCCTTGGCAAGCATACATTTTTGCTGTGCTTAGGAAATTTGCCCCTAGGCCTGGAAACTTGTGATCAACAAAAGAACACATGAACACAGAAGAGAAGGAATTGTAATCCAATCAAGGTTATTGCATATATCAAATTAGACTATATGGAAATTGCTTCGAAAGAGACATATTTTGCAGAGCAGAGGAAGATTGCAACTTGTACTTTGTTACACTGAAATACTGCATGTAATATGCCTTTGCTCATCACATATGTGTTGTTACCTCACCTGGAGAGTATCTGGTCTCCAGGACAAAGGGAGTTCTGTTTTTATGGTATTTACCTGGGAACTCTCTGAATGTGTGGATTATCCTCTAGATGCAGGTACAGTATTAATTGAGTGATTCAATTTGGTGCTTTTCCACACAACCCTGACAGGTATATTGCAATGACCTTAGCAGGGGTTTAAACCTTGAGTTTAGATGAATAAACCCCTGAACTCTATTCGAACTGTAATAACTATTCCTAATCACATAATCACACTGTTTGTAAATTCATAAGTGCAGTGCTCTAAGCTTGAGGTTTAAATGCCTGCTAAGGTTGTTGCAAGTTGTTAAAAGAGTTGACCTGACTCCCGTATGCAAATGCTGTTTGCAGAAGAAGTGGAAGTGAAAGTGAAACACAGGAGGGCAATCATAAGATGAACAAATGTTTTCTCCACAATATAAAATGATCCTTTATTTATTCTTTACATCATCTGTTATGTGTTACATTTTCCTTTTTTTATTTATTCATTTGTTTTTTCCCCCACCATGTATTTTCCCTCACCTGCATTCCTGGGTTAATCAATTTGGAGATAATCACTTTTTGTGAATTTAGGTATTGATGATCATTGTGCACTACACTCTTTGAAATAAGCAATCAAATTGGCATCCAAAAGGGGATACTTAGCCTCATAATTTGCCATAAAGGAGTGCTCAAACGATTTTTCCAATTATGCTAATGAATGTAGTGTGACTATTTTCAACTACTTAATTTGACTACTTTCCCTGGCTGCTATTGTACCTCAGATTACTTTCAATCTGAACCGTGTTTAAGAATTTGCATATTAATAGTGATTCATTTTTTATCATAGTTCATTCTGTACATTTTATTCAGATTGTTTTTATTCAAGATTTTGCTATGTTTTATAGTAAGGGGTTGTAGCTGCTCTGTTTCAACATATTTAATATAATAATAATAATAATAAATAAATAAAATAGGGCCATATTGAGGCCATAATATTTACTTAACATTATTTCAGTACAGTACGTTGCTTTAACACACCTTTTAGGTAGGCTCTGGTTGTGAATGGGTGTAGCGGAAGCGCCGCCCTTCCCGGATGTGACGACGACCAATGGAAACGCGAGTGCGTGATGATGGGGCGGCACGTCGACTGCCGTCGTGTCTGGATTGGAACGTTACAGTGTAACAATCGGAACAGCTAAGCATTCGGTAATTGGACACACGGGTAAAGGAATCTTGCAGTTAAAAAAATATTTTTTATTTTCGGATTTGCGCTTTGCATGTAACCACTTCTCCGGACATTCAATGCATTATATCTCTGCATATTTCAGGTACACAGAGCCGATGACAGAGATATGAATGTAGCTTCATCTTTGTGCGTCGAGAGAGGTTTGTTTTTCAAATATAAGAGAAATGCAGGGATTCGTGCGGCTTGAAGGGATAAATAAGCTACGACACTCTCCGCATCAGTCAGCTCGCTATAACCATTAAATAAATAAACTTGTTCGAAACCGATAGAAACCGGTTGAATTTACCATTTGATCTCGGGATGTTTATAAAACTGAAGGCGTTGAATGTTACTAAGCCTGTTCGCGACTTTATAAGAAGTGTGGGTCTTGTAGTCTATGTGCTCGGCAAGGCACCTTGAGCCCCTTGGCTATAATCGAGTGGAAGTAGTTGGCTCTGGATGATCGCGGCAAGCTTCAGTGAGGCAAAGAGAACTGAAGACGCATCAACTTATTGTAAACAGTAAGAGAGTGAGAGAAATACAGTGGGCTGCCACTGAACAAGGCTACTCATCGGGACTTTATATAGCCACCTCGTGTAGCTCTGTAGGCTAGTATAGAATGATAAATACAAGAGGGGAGAGAGATCAAATATAAAGTCGCCCACATGCGCTGGATCAATCGCTGGATTGGGGAACGGAATCAGAAGAAGGTGGAAGAGGTGAGTTCGAATTCCTTGCAGGCTGGTGGAAGATGGCGGAGCGGTGCTGCCGGAGGTGGTGAGAGAGAAACTTCGGGGCGCCTTGGATTTATTTGCGAACATCACGACCCGGATCGTAGGACACATGCAGGCCAAAAAACGCTATTTAATCTTGCTCTCCGCCGGCGCATGTCTTGTTCTACTGTTCGTCTTACGGGGTTTACAAGTCCCAGCATCCAGCAGGAATCCAAGTCAGCGGGACGAACGAAGCCGCAATGGATATCACCCGGATCATCCTTGGCCACACTTCTCGGACCCTTTACTACCGTTTGTTCCTTGGGATCAAGGGGAGACCGAGGATTACAACATTCACATATCGCCAAGGCAGAAAAGGGACATCAATTCGAGTGTTTACAAAGGCAAGAGGTGTCGCATGGATTCCTGCTTCGATTTCACTGTGTGCAAAATGAACGGTTTTAAAGTTTACGCTTACCCCCAGCAGAAGGGCGAAAAGATCTCAGAAAGTTACCAAAACATTTTATCGGCCATAGAAGGGTCTAGGTTTTACACATCGGATCCCGGGCAGGCTTGCTTGTTCGTCTTGGGTCTGGATACTCTAGACCGGGACCAGCTGTCGCCGCAGTACGTGCACAGTCTAAAAACTAAGATTCAGAACTTGCATCTCTGGAACAACGGTAGGAATCACCTTATATTCAACCTGTATTCGGGCACATGGCCGGACTACACGGAAGACTTAGGCTTCGATATCGGCCAAGCCATGCTGGCCAAGGCGAGCATAAGCACGGAGAACTTTAGACCCAACTTCGACGTGTCCATCCCACTGTTCTCGAAGGACCACCCCAGGACCGGAGGGGAGCGGGGATATTTGAAGTACAATTCCATACCCCCTTTCAGGAAGTATGTGCTGGTGTTTAAGGGGAAACGATACCTGACTGGGATTGGGTCCGACACGAGGAATGCCTTATATCATGTTCACAACGGCGAGGACGTGGTGCTTCTCACCACATGCAAACACGGCAAAGACTGGCAGAGACACAAAGATGCACGCTGCGACAGGGACAACGCCGAATATGACAAGTAAGTGGGAGTTCTATTTTCGTGCGGTTATTATAAAGTGAACCTGGCTGTTACTAAGTAGCCTAGATGGCAAGCAGCATATGCGTTCACTGGGGTCTGAGTCATATTTGTATTTCTCGGGCTTCATTTGATGCCTGATCTCTTTTCAGACTCGAATGCAGTCTTTCTAATATTGTAGGAATGCGGATGACAAGCATTCAAACATTAGTAAAACATGTAAAACAAAATGTGGTTTGTGTGTGGTTCAGGTATAGCCTATATAATTTTCTTTAGTGCTTAGTCAATTTTAAGGGAATGTTTTCCTCCATAATCTCCAGCTACGATTTCTTTTACAAATCACATTGCCCTCACGTAAAACTTGAGTAAAAGCTGAGTGCGAAAGTAAGTGTAGGTTATATCGCTAAATGCCCTTGGGTCGTTGTAATTTTTGAGTGGGCTATATACGAACGGAGAGGTCACTGTCTGTACTCTATAGTCGCTGGTGGCCACTGAACAGCCTGTGGAGTTATTGTAGAATTCCCAAGAGTTTCATACCCTCACACAACATACGCATTTATGGCACGGCTGTTCAGGTCACCTAGTTTATTTCGGCTATTTGTTTGAAGCCGAAGCTGACCCGCTAAGTCAGTGTCACATTCTGTCACGCCGTAAGACATTTTAAGGTTTGTCTTCAGAAGTTACCGCGCATCAGGACTAAGCCTCTGGCGCCTACAATAGTCCAACCCTGCTTCATATGTGTCTCTGGAGGGGAGTTTGAACTTCACCTTCACGGTAGCCTGTAAAATATTGGCATTTTATTGGTTTTTGGCAGAATTTCTGGGACCGATTGGGACAAAATGACCCTTCTCCCCCATTCTCACTTGCTTTTCTCACACCTTCACACTCACTCACACCACCCCCCAGTCTTCTCTCCCCTTTTGTTTAAATATAAATATCCAAGCAATCTAGTTTACTAGTCCTTGTTTCAAAATATTTGGTTCCTGAAGTAAAGATACTGTAACAGAATCACAATGCAGAGTTTGACACCATCTCTGGCTATATATTTTACATTTACATTACACTTTAGGCATTTAGCAGACACTCTTATCCAGAGCGACTTACACAATTTACATTTCTTTACATGCAATCCATTTATACAGCTGGATATTTTACTGAAGCAATTCAGGTCAAGTACCTTGCTTAAGGGTACAAACGGCAGTGCCTCCACCTGGGAATCGAACCGGCAACCTCTGAGTTACAAGCCCAGTTCACTAACCATTACACTACACTGCCGCCCAAATACATTTGTGGTAGAAAAAATAACAACAAATTGTCTGTTTTAATAGGTTCCAAAAATGTTTTACCTCAAACTGAATCTATTTTGAAAAAGGCTGACGTGACAAGGGTTTATTAAGCACTTATAATATTACTTTGTTCCATTAGTACAATAACAGATGCTCTTATCCATACACATCTTGCTTTTATAAAAAAATGTTTTACACAGTTCCATTTAAACAGATGTATTTTCATAGAATTTTTCGATTATGTTTGCATGGGGCTTCTACAACCCAAGATTCAAACTATGAATTGCCAAGAGCCATATACAAAATTGGGCAACATCAGTAAAGAAGGGTGGAGGAGAGTGTGGGGTAGCGCGGATGCTTTCAAAGATGAGACAGTCTGTGGAACCGGTACTCCCATCATCTTTGGCAGTGTCCACAAGCCTCCCATTTGTTAATGGGACAGGGAGCTGTCTAAAACATGCCCTGTTTGTAAGCACATTACGTGGAGCTTTTTTGCTCCTATATTAACAATCTGTATTCACTGTGGGCTGAGGTATAATGATTTCTCTGAGTTGGTCTGCAACACTGAACATTGTTTCTGCTTATAAAAACAAACAAAACAAAAACTGCCTAGGACGTCAATAAGTATTTCAGATGTCAGTGCCATAAGCAAGGCACTGTTGAGTGAAGATAGCTAAGGATGAATATTGCATAGATTTAAGCCGTCGAGTGTATGCACTACTTGTAGGCATCTTTCGAAAAGTGCAGCGCGGCTATGTAGATTAAGGCTGAGTGTGATGCATACTTACTGATGTGCAGAAGTGGTACAGTGTGCGTGACAGGGGGATGCTCGGTTGTCCCTGTGGGAACATGAAGTAGTCATCGTTCCCAATTTAGCTGGTTCCCAGCCTGCATGAGTGCATGTGACAAAAAAGCGAAGCTGCATAGTTATCGGTCATAAGCTCGAGAGGCACTCTCCAGTTTCACGATGTCTGTGATCTAAACCCCCCGTCGTCGCCAAAAAGGAATGTCTTGGGGTCATTCTGTGTGAGTTCAGACCTGCGTGCATCCCGAAAACCTGAGCGGGTACAGGTCACTCGTCAGGTCGCGTTTAAAATGATCTTGGGAATGACGTGATCTGCGTTAAAGCTGAGTGTATTTTTTGCCCGCACAAGCTTAATTTGGGGTGTAATGGTTAGGGAACTGGGCTTGAAACTTCGAGGTTGCAAGTTTAATTCCCACGTGGGGCAGTGTTCTTGTACCCTTGAGCACGGTACGTGACCTGTTGCATCAACATAAAAAAAAATAAAGTTGCTCTGGATAAGAGTGTCTGTAAAATTCCTAAATGTCCATTTATATTTTTGTCTTTCTTTAATCATCATGTGTTGCACTGCTGTCTTTCACATCGTGGATGGTGTTAACGCTACTTTTAAACACAACGCGCATTTAACTTGGCACAGCTAGCTAGCTACCCAGCTACCCGGCTGGCACGGACTACAGCGGCCAGCTATTTCATGAAAATATCTTCTCAAGACGTCATGATCTTTCACTTGTGGAGTTGGGAGAACAGGGAAACCTTTTTTCTAGAATGATTTTACATCCAAACATACAATACAATTTGAATGTCCAATTATTATGCAATGGTTATCACGAGACAAATCAATAAATAATCCAAAACACATTTCATATTGATTCTAATCATACAAAGCATAGCCTAATTGTAACAAATATCAGGATCAATAAAACCCCCTGCTGCATGACAGTTGATCTCACCATCTGTCAGGTCATGTATACGAACCTTCTTCCTGCTAGATATTTCGTGCTTGTCACTTGTCCTGGCCTGTCTCGTCTGACTTGTCGACATGTTTAGCTGCGCTTATCTTTAGACTAAAGGCAGTACCAGGCGTGGAGTACGAGGAGAGCTGTGGTCCTTGAGCTACTTATAATTCGGAGAGATGTTCACATGCCAGGTTTCACAAATCAAATTCCTCCTGTGACAATGAATGCAATGATAATTCCATTCCAGATATGTGTGGGTGAAGACATTTTGAATGGGTCCATGGTGATGGGCCCTATGATGCTACAGATTTCCACAGGAGTAGGTTAGAATTTTGCTATATTGTTAAGGAAAGGTAGGTAAATGTGTTGATTAAAGTGAACAACGAACCCTGAATTGATATCTGTATTTATTTATTATTATAATAATAATAATAATTTTCATTTATCAAAATAAAAATGTCCCTTCACAAAACAATAGAAAATGTGTGGCCCTACCTTTCCTACCTGATAATTGATTTCCTCCAGTACGGCTAAAGCTCTTCCTGTGTCTACAGTGCCACTTTCACAGAGATTGCAGGTTTCCCTGCTGTGGTTGGTTATGCTTTGGGGCAATAAAACATGTCACAGAACTGAAAGGCATGTAGGTCTAAATCTACTGCATTTTATATTGTCCTCAGTGGAACTATAGCAAGATAACGGATGATGGAAATTTGGGACATCTCCAATCTAAAGTCATTAGCATATGGATCCTTCTGTGATTGTCTCTGTTATTGTACATTTGATGTTGATCATCATTTCTTGGTCTTTTGTTCTCATAGTGACATCTGTGTTTCACACAGTATTGATGTTTCCCATTGCCACTCTGGCATGGGCACAATAGGGCTGTCACTTTAACAAAGAATCCTGTTCAATATTCAGGAAACATAGATTCGTTGGAATAGTATTCGAATATGCGTGTTACAGACATGCCAACTTTGGCTAAACGTTTAGTGTACCACTCCCAATTGCTGAGTGGGGGAGGGGGGGTGGGGGGTTTCCTTTTCGTAGTTAAAAACCTCTTCAGTATTTCCTGGAAAAGTCACCGTGCTCCTTGCAAAGTGTGAGAAATGCTAGTGTGCGTGACCAAACTTTTATTGGCTCTGGTCCAAATACATCTTTGTATCTTCATCTTTGAAACTGGTGTTCGAATGCAGATAAAAAAACGATTCCATATTCGAATATATGACAGCCCTACTGTACAGACATGTACAAACAACACTAGCCACATATAAATGATATTGTTTCAGGATTTTGCAGCATTTTTATTTTTAATATGCGCATTTTATTTTTAATATGCGCCGAAGGTTCGTAATGGCTCCCATGAAAACCCATTTAGGTTCTCTATTAAAATGATATGAAATATTTACAATTTTTACAACACCCAAGCATGTAAAAACAATTCACTTAATGGTGAACGAGCATATAGATGGCTATATGCATTCTATATTGTAGTTTTAAATGTTAAAAGTAACACATGTGAAGTGAAGGGGTAAAGGTAATGCTTTCCGGATACCCATTGCTTTTTCTGTTCTTCCAGGGGTGAGGATACCCCATTGACCAGCAACAATGCTAGGGAGGGACTACGCCTCAACACTGCATTTTTAACCTCTCGTTTTTTAGTGGATCAATTCCGCCATCAGTTATCCACAATCTGGGTTAATGTGCACATGCTGGACCCCTGTATCATTCACTGGGAGTCTGGCTGTCTGTTGTTTTGTGATTCTGACACTCAGGTGGAGATTGAAAGGGAGGAAATAGCTGTGATTGGGCAGCGATTTTGGACATTGACCAAGAGGCGTGTGAAGGCTGTAATTTCGCCTCTGCCATGACAGGGAAAGCGGAGCCAGCCCAGAATGTTTTCTGACCCATAGACGGGGTTCACATTTCACAAGCACACTGTTAAATAATTCATTTTTTTCAGTCGTGCCTGTGTTTCATACAATGTTGTAAATTGCCAAATGAGGAGCAGGAAGAAAGGGAAATTATGTTGTTTTTTTCCTTACCAGAGCGTGGGAGAGCGGTAGAGGTTGAAGAATATGAATTAAGGGGGATAGTGGTAAAACATGTAGCTGAAGTTGAGCTGGAGGTGCAATGCAATGACGTAAGGACAAGGCTGTGGAGAAATTGTTGCTATTGTATATTTGGCACGTGCCCTTGTCCAGGGTGACTTACACTGCTTTCATGTGGCATATTATCCTCTTACACATTTTGATACCTCAAAAGCAGTGCCCGACCTGAGATTCAAAACATCCAATCTTCTTTGCAACCTTGGCTTTTGCTAATGGGACAAAAATGCAGGGAAAAGGGAAAACAGAGGTAAATGAAAGCAGTCTCATAATGGAATCACCACCTTTAATCCAATGAAATAGTCCTTCAGTTGATTAGTAATGTCTTTATTTGTATCCGCTGCTAGTTTATTGAAGAGCATGTCTAATTTGACAGACGACAGAGAGCGTCATCTATGTATTTATCTAAAACAAAATCAATAATTTGTATGTTTTGGCCATTTAGAAACGTAGGCTTAATTACTGTCAACAGATCGTTTTGATTAGGGCTGAGTAGAGCTGAATAGAGAGGGTGGAGACGACTCTGCCTTCTCCATCCGAAACAAAACAGAGAGGGGCTCTTCTCTCAGTTCTGCTCTGGATATGCCAGGATTGTTTGCCCTCATCTCACGCTGAGTTCACACACAACGTTCTCACTTCCCCACCCTCTGTCTCTCTTCTGTTGAAGTGTTTCCCCCCCCCCACCCCATGTGCCCGTATCTGTGATATGAATGAACACTTGCTCACTGCCCCCTCCTCTTCCCCAATGTCTGCTCTCTTCCACGCATGCTTTTTATCTGCCGTGGAGTTGCCCTAGCTCCCAATGAGGCCAAAGGCATCGGCCATTACAAAATGGCTGATAAGCGACTGCTTTTTAGCGAGGAAATAAAGTCGGCCAACTTTATTACGGAGACCCCTCAGTCTTGACTGGCAGCTTGGACACGATTTCTTTATTTTCTTAGCAGATGCTTTTCTCTGGGGTCACATAGCTTGAGTTTTCCAGATGCATTCATCCAGCTGGATATTTGCTGAAGCAATTCCTGCTAACTATATACCTTTGCCCAAGGATACAAGAGCATTGCACCACCTGGGGATAGAACCTGAAACCTCCTGGATACAAGCCCAGTTCCTTAACCCACTAGGCCACGCCGGCACAGTTTCTGTGTATTAACTAAAGGGGTGTGCTGTCATCCTTATTTTAATGGGCCGATGGACAAGCGGTTTGATGGGGGCAATATTAGCACGGCAGTATGAGACGTTTTTCTTCAATTGTCCACATCCCAGAAGATTAAACCGCTGCTTGTTTCACTCATTATTTAAGGAAGAAGGTACATTCCCGATGATGTTAAAATGGCCGGTCGTGAACAGTCTGGGAATTGTTTCCTCCTTTGAATAGGAGTCTCCGTACTCTCATATAGTTGTGTGCCTCGGGTGAAACTGGTTCATTCATATCGGGTAGTTTATTTTCTTGAAGCACTTTAGCATTTGTGCTTCTTTCTTGGGTTTTATTGGACAAAAACAAAGTCCTGGTGACTTTTTTTTCTTTTTTTTCTGGTCTTTAATTTATTCAAGGCTCTGAAGAAATTCACACATTCAGTGGGCGCTAAGGTTGAGGATTAGCAGAGGTTTTTAGTACAGTAGCAGAACTTTCTTTGCCATGAAATCGGCAGCAGAGCTACAAAATGCTCTGGCATTCGTAGCAGTAATTCGAATGCTTCTTTATTGGCTGTAAAATAAATGCGTGTAAGGGTCTTAAGATGAAAAAATATTAAAACCTGCATGTTTCTGTAGCAATACAGATATTGGCCTCACCACATAAAGGCGCATAATGGGCACCGTGTGTGGATACCTCGCTGCGAGAAGGACTGCTCCGCACACGCTGTCTATAGGCTAGCGTGTTTTCCTCTGCCATGTTTGTGTCGGGCTTGCACAGAGCGCACATACAGTTTGGGCCTGTGAAGGCAAGTGTGATGGGGATCTGGAACCACCTCTCGCTCTCCGCTCCCTTCCCTTCCCCTCCCTCAAGGCGGCGCACCCCCTGCTGTACTCGTACCCGGGTATTTCCCTCTCATTGATAGAATGCGGAGTCGGTGTACACGGCCGTTCAGGCGGAACGCTGGCAGTGGCGATGATGAATAATTTATCGGCAGTATTTTATTCATGTGTTTTCACTTGCAATTTTGCAGTCACCCATACATTTATCCTCCTTTTTTCATAAGCTATCAATTTTCATCGTTATTGTTTCCAGCTTTGTGGAAGCATCGGGTATTTTCTTTTTTCTCGGGCCCTTGAAGTTATATATTTTTCCCCCCCGTTATTCCATATCGCTTTCCATAACAATTTCAAGCGATAAAACCGTACCTCCTTAAAGCCTGCCAATGACGTCGGGTGACCTCGCTGAGTCCTGTCATAGAAAAGGGCATCCTTCATAATTCATCTGCTCTTAATGCTGGATGGAATTTGAAACATTTTAAAGACAATTGGCAAGCTGCCTTTCTTAAAAGCGGCAACAGATGTCCGTACGATGTTACTGCACGATTGTTATCACAATCATGGTAGTTATCTTTCATCGTCGTGATGATATTGTAATTATCGTTGCCATTTTGTAGACCCAGTTACAGTTTTCTAGCTTTGTCTGAAAAGGAAATGCATACGTATTTCCAAAAATTGGGGTTCCGATTTAAATAGTGTAACACAAATGGGAAGCCCAGCTCTAGTTTAATGTTGAGGGAGCTTTGAGATCTATTCTGGGAGAAGAGGGGAACACTGGTATACTCAGGCAGGTAGGCCCACAGAGCACACCGCGATGCAGAAGGAGGTCTCTCCGGGAGTGCCGTCGAACAGTGCGGTGTGTAATTACCGCTAATGAACATGTCGCTACACAAGCCGAAACAGACGGGAGTGGCAGAGCTATAATTTCTACATTCCTCCTTGAAGGTATTAAGTTCTAGTTAATGGACCACTTTCCTTAAGCCAAGACTCCCTGTACTCTTGCCATGCTATCTAATGCGGAAATTTCGATCATTCAGATTTCTGGCAATGAGACCAGCAATCGATCACTTGGTTCTACATTTGAATGCATATTAATTAACATCCCCGCCCCCCCAGATCAGTATTGAAATGGCAGCTAAAAATCTTGCACGAAAGTCACCGGTTTTATTAATTTCCCTGCCTATGAATGAATCCGAGTCTCTTTGCAAGGTTGTTATTCACACAAAGACAAGGTGAACTTCGTTCAGTGCTTGAGGTGAGGCAAATTGCTGACTGAGTGCAGTGTACCACAGACCGGCCCCGGGCAAAGAAAGGCGGCTTCTCATCTCCAACTTCCTATTTATGGGGACCCGGGGCCTAGGTTGAGTGGTCGGAGTTATTGAGGTTAAGCGCTGGCGGCTGATGGGGGCTTTGTAGTTCGCCGCTGAAGCTCGTGAACACGGCGGTCTCCAGACGCCGGGGGAGGGCCGTTTCTTTTACTTTCGGTCTTGATTCACTCGCACAAGTCTGCTCTCCTGGCACTGGCGTTCAGAGACAGCACCGGCCGATGCCATCCCTCGCAGTATCATCGCAGTATCCATTTGTTTAATCCTCTTTGTGCCCAGATTTCTGTTTTCAGTAATGTGGAGGGGAGCAGTAATCACTTATATTTAGACTGAATCTAAACCGAGGAGTGCAAACTGAGAGGAATTCACTGCACTCTTCTGAAACACGGCAGCTGCCTGTAAGTTCCAAAAGACGTATCGCTGACTGAGCAAGCTGCTGCGGTGTGCGTAATTAAAGGCCCATGCAAACACTTCCCATCGTTGACTCGAAATCTGAAATGAAATGGACCATCTGATTCCAAGATACACCTGTATACAGACAGACACGGTCAAATTCAATATCCTTAGGGTGAGGCTAACCATTTCTCAGTGACAGAATTAGCCCTTGCTAGAGAATTTCGGTGTGGGCCCAGCTCCTAGCTTCTGCTCTGCTAGTCCACAGATATTTCGTTTACAGCACAGACGTTCATCTCCAGGTGCTTAGAATTCTGTCTCCGCAATGGTTGAAGCTGTTCTCATTCACGAAGGGGCAATGCTAAAGACAGAACGTCGTAGAGCAGCAGTGGAACATCCTATTACCAACAGGTACCTCGCAGTTATGGAAATACGTAGTACAGAAGGCGCACATGGCTGGCTATCTGTTCGGTAAATAAAATATACATGGTGGGTCCTCCAGCATCTGTATGTGACTCATAACACCATCCTCTGGCCTGTGGGGCAGGAGCGGTTAGGCCACAGCGGTGCCCGTCTGCCCTCCTCTTGCCCACCCCGCCCCAAATGCTGCCCCTTGGGGAACCGCAGAAAGCCCTGGCCACAGCCAGAGCTTCTCTCTCTCTCTCTGAAGAATGTGTAAGCTGGCCGACATTCCTGGCCTCTGATCTGAGCAAACAAACACCAGAGCCGGGCTTTTCCGTTTCCCTGCCAGACATTGGCTTTTGCTCACTGAAAGCGAGTTTGCCGCTATTTACAAAAAAAAAAGGGACGAAAATTCAATAAAGAGCATTTACAAAGGGAGAGGAAGTTGTTTATTTGGTTATGTAAGAGTGGATTTAGCCCGTGGTCTGGCCTTATTAATCAGACTAATCCCCTTAATGTCCTCCAGATCTTTTGTAAGGCCGTTTCTTACTGAGAATCGGGATTAGTGGAGACTTCCCTCTCCGTGGGTTACATGTATGTAACATGCGTCATTTGTGATGTAGTTTCCCCCAATGCCCTGAAGTTTATCCAAATAAGTCAGATTCCACAGTTCAGATTTAAGAGCTTATACTTATTTCCAGCCTCTTTGTGGTGGGTTGAGTGCGGTGACTCTTCTCTTGCGGCTCTGTTCACCTGGCAGATGTCCATCCGTGGTAATGATTAACGGAGGAGGCCCCTGTCGTTCTTAAAAGCGCTGCCCTTCTCCATCTGCCGCCAGTCTTGTGACTGTACCACGGCTGACGCCGGTAGCTTTCAGAAGGTGTGTGGGCAGCATCGTATTTAAAGATTTCCATTCGGTGTGCGACTGTATAACTGTACCTTCTGACCTCGGGTTGTTAGCGTGACAATTATGAATCATCGGTTTCTGAAACGAAACCCTTTGCATGTACAGTGCGCCCGTTTTAATGATGTGAACGTTCCCCTTGTTCAGAGACAGATAATCCCCTTCATGCAAATACATTGACTGGGAAAATCTGTCATACGGGGCATTCTGTAGAGCAGTCCTTACACTTGGACAAATAAAGAGGCAAAAGGAGGCCTATGTAAATGTATCCACAGGGGTGGTCTAGCATTTCTACTATGTAAATTTGTCCATGGGGTAGGCCTGCTTTTCTCCCTGCGTTTGCTTTCTGGTTTTCATAACTTTTTCATTCTTTGTGAAGTTTGCCAAAGGCATTGCTACTGTTACTGACAGAATGATACCATATTTTGCTTCTTGAACCCCTTCAAAGATGTAATACCTTTAGGCTTATATTTTATTTTGGTTTGCCTTCCATTCAATTACAATGGATTCATAGCATTTGCCATTGATGTATTGGTGGTTGTTTGTGAATCTCATTCTGCTTGAGTGTCCATCTGGGCAGTGAAAAGGTTTCTGTGATAGAGTATGATGAGCAGTCACTGAGAATGCTCATTGCTGTGACGGTCTTGGATTCCAAATCAAGTTTTCCCTTTGAGACAATTTGAGTAATCACTTGATGTGATGGCTTTCCAGTCTTGTATGGAATCATAGTGCTTAAATAAAAGAATAAAAGAAATACAAGAATAAAAGGCTTAGGAATATGCAGTGTCTAGATTACTTTTTGTATGGACATTATGTCACCCATATGAAAGCACCACACAATGAATAAGTTAAATGTACTTGAGACACTGGTGTCCATGTGTCTTGAGTTCTGCTGGGATGGAGCTTGCATTTGTGTGGAGTGTGTTGGGCAGTTGTGCTTTTCTCCTGTGAAAACCAGGGGAGTGCAGGGAACAGACAGCTGTGAAGTGTGTCTGAAATTTAAAACATAGACAAAGAAAATGATGTGTAAGAATCCGAAAAACTCCTAGCACCAGCTTAATTTCATTACTGAAAGTTTAGACAAAGTGTATTGCAGTTAGATTGAATAGACTCAGACTATATACTGTATTAGATGTGGTGGGAAGGCCCTGTGCAGTAAATACAACTGTACAAACCCTGTGAAAAAGAATGGCAATGCATTTGTATTGAAGCTATTCTCATTTCCGGGATTTTTTACACGACTGAGATGCATGGAACATGGAAAGACATCGGACACATGGGGCCCAACCCAAAGTTCACTTGCATTTATTCTGCAGCATGGTAGCTGCGGCCTTGGCCTTGTGTGCTTTTGGGGCTGGTGTGTTGGTGGGCCCGTGAAGCTACAGATGGGTTCCCTTGTCTGGAAGGTCTGAAATCACACCAAGCAGAGTGATCGTAGAAAGTCACACTGCAGCAGGCTCATTATGGGAACCACCTTTGAATATAATGGAATATGATTTTTTTTGTTTTATCACATTTTTGTTTTTTTTTAAAACCTGTCGAAAATTACCCATTGGTGGCTATAACCCAAAATCACCCATATAGCCCAATAAAAGGGGATATTGTGATAACTGGGATATTGTAGCCATCTCAGCCTGTGGAGACCATGCAGGCTAAGACTGTGTTTCAGTCAGACCTGTGTTTCAGTCAGACTGTTGGTAGAGGCCTAGCGTTAAACCAAGCTAAAACAATTGATATATTACGTTTAGACCTCCCAATAAGGTTAAAAAAACGGAAAAGCGTCTAATGACATGCCGTAGCCCAGACTCCCGTGTATGACCCCGAGGCTACGAGTGCCTGTAATCATGGAAGGTACCTTTGCGGACTGAGCCACTTGGGAGCCCCTAAGATCAACCGTTTTATGAAGATTTTAGCTAATGCTTTCTGATTAATAAACAGGTGGACATTTTGCTGAATCTGCCAGTTGTCCATTGTGACGTAAACCTACGTTCCAGAAAAATATACTACTAATAAAATGTATCTCACAGCATCCCTCTGTCCATTTTGCTTGATGTACATATGCTTATTACTGAGTGAAATACCAAAGTCCGTTTCTGATGATGGTACAGCCTACCACTGTCAGGAAGCCCCAATTCCCTGAAGTTTATGTCTAACTGTCATCATTGGCATATGGCGTGGTGGAAATGCAGAGCAAGCAGTTTTGAAGCAAGGGAGGGAGAAATGAAGGGTAATGCTGAAGGACGAGGCGGAAGGAGAGGGTGATATTGAGTTCACTGTAGTTGTGAAGGGGCTTTTCTGTCAAAGTGGCACCTATTGCTCCTTTATAATTGGCCGCTGTTCATATGGATTTGCTTTTTCTGCCTGGATTTCACGAGAAAAAAAAATCTGTATTCTATATGAATCCATTATTTATTTTATTCCAAAAAAGATAGACAGTTGGTTTTATCTGTTAAAAATTAAAAAGATATTTTGGCTGGCTATTACTGGGAAAAATATGACCCTGGAAAGATGTGATAAGATGTGTATTTTTAGCTTATTGATTTTTTTTTTTTCTACTGAAGTTCAGTCAGGCTGTCCTAATCTTTCTCCCTTTCACTGGCAGCAATTCAGAATCTTTCCTATCTTGGGAATTTACTATATATATATATATATATATATATGTGTATATATATGTGTATATATATATACATACATACACTCACACACACATATATATACATGTGTGTTTATAAAAAGTATTCACCCCCTTTGACCACATTATTCATTACTATTATTACTCATTACTCTATAATGTAAAATAAAAAACAACTAAAGCTTTTTCTTATTTAATTACAAATAAATAAATTTGTAATTAATTACAAATTATACCCCTTGGCTTAATAATTGGTAGAAGCACCTTTAGTTGCAATTACAGCTGTGTTTATTTGTCTCTCTACCAGTCTCTTACATATCTAGACATTGCAATTTTTGCCATTTACTACATTTCTCAAGCTCCATCAGGTTGAATGGGGACCTGTGGTGAACAGCAATTTTCAAATCTTTCCACAGATTCTCAATGGGGTTGAGGTCTGGGATCTGACTGGGCCACTCCAGGACATAGATATTTTTCTTTTTAAACAACTCAAATGTTTATGTATGCTTTGGGTCGTTGTCCTGCTGGAACATAAATCTCCCAAGCCCCAGGTCTCTTGCAGACTGCAGGAGCTTTTCCTCCCAGATTTGTCTATGTTTTGCTCCATCCATTTTGCCCTCTACTTTGATAAGTTTTCATGTTTCACAGTAGGGATAGTGTTGTTGGGATAATGTGCAGTGTTAGGCTTGCACCTAACGTTGATGCCAAAAAGTTCAATTTTGTTCTCATCAATCTTGGTCTCCCATAGAATCTTCCTCCACTTGGTTTGAGAGTCTCCCTCATGCCTTCTGGCAAACTCTAGGCGAGATTTCATGTGAGTTTTCTTCAACAATGGCTTTCTTATTGCCAGTCTCCCATAAAGCGCAGATTTGTTAAGCTCTCTGGCTATCGTCGTTGTTGTTGTTGTTGTTGTTGTTGTTTCTCCCATGTCTGCCATCTCTGTGTTTGGAATTCCTAGCGTAGCATCACCTACACACTGTGCATATTTTTGTTAGTCGTCTTTCTTTGATTTAGGCACGTGGTTGCATGACTTACTTCCTCCCTCTCATGAAGATCAAAAAGGAGATTCCAGAAGAAGGAGGGAAAAAATGGCGGCGGCAGTTTGAAGAGGTGTTCGGCGTGTGATTAAGTGAAACGAGTGCTTGCTAACGATTTAACCAAAGACCTACAGGGGTCGCTCCCCTAGCAGCACCGTCAGAACGTTCGGACGTTCGGACATTCCGTCTGTTTGTGAAAAGGGACTTTTGAGTGACACCTGCTTTATGTGGTTGGCTGATCGTCGCCATTTCCTCGCGTGCCTCCGTGTTTTGTTTGTTTTATGTTCGTTATTTATTTCCCCCCATCTCAAAAACGTAACCAAGAGGAAGACGACCCTGGCATGCTGGCCACGGGGCCTCCGATTGAGCTGGCTGAGGTCAGGCGTTACCACGTCCTCCTCCCACAGCGACCCGGAGAAGGTGACTCGTCCGCCCCCCTTCGTTTCCCTTTTGAGAATTGATCTGGAATGTGTACTAGTAGGCCATCTAAAATGTGCTCTGCAGAATTTTTGCAACGGAATACATGACATTCGCCCTAAACGAACATAAGAAAAAATGCTGGGTGACAGCCTAATCTCCAGATAATAGAGCTTTCAGGATAGAACATGACATAGTTATGTTAAAACATGTAGTCATTTTCTGCAGAGTTAGCTGTGCATGGTTGTTAAATACATTACACAATATGACTCATGATCCGGTGGATGCTGGGAGAGATTTTGCACTTCATACTGCATTGTGTAATTTAGACCATCACTGAGGGTTTGGGGGACTTTTGGGGGGGAAATCTGAAACATCATGTAATGTAGTAAAAGCTGAAGAGCTTCCTTATCCAACAGATGCTATTCATGCTATAGGTAATTTAAAGGTCTACATAGCTTGACTCTCAAGCATCAGAAGAGGACATAGATTTTTTTATTCTACACTTTTCTTCCCCAATATGGAATGCCCTGTCATTGTTGTACATTGTTGTACATTTGGGAGAGTTCGCACTGGCACCCTACTCTAACATTTCCTCCTTTCCTGACATCATCTTTTTACACACATCTTTGGAGCTGACTGAAGCAACATTACCTTGCTCTTTGTTAACCCTGCCCATTGTAAGCATCAAATAGCGTGTGGGCCATGGAGCTAAATGGGCACTCACTTAATTCTCATTGAGACCCCAAAAACAAAACAAACCGAGAGAAAATCCCTCTGAGCGTGAGACCGCCGAGTCCTTCTGGTTCCAGCTCCACGGCGTCAAAGGGGTACAGTGAGCCAGCCTGGCCCCAGCCCTGCTTTGGAATGGGATTCCAGTACCGGCGTGACCCGCGGGGTCTGTGCTGGAGGAAACGCAGAGAGCAGGACCTTGGAACTGTCAGATGAAAGGGCCTGATCCCTCGGTGACTCATTAGGAAGCGTGGGGAGGGGGGGGCGCGCGGCGTGGAGAGGTGGTGAGGCATTCTCCGGAATCCCTAACACGGTCGGACGCCCGAGGGGCGGCAGGAACGTGGAACGCAACCCGAGGATCACATCACCCTTTGTGACTCGCGTGAAGTCAGGCACCGAGCGCTGTCGGCGGGTAATGGAATACGAAACCCTGCCGAGAGCCGGGAGATGGCGGGAATTAAATAAAATTGGAATTAAAAAGGAGAATATCAGTCGTTTGCATGCTCTCTACTCACCCCCCGAACATCCCCGACACCCCCCCTGCCTCGCTTCTTGCAGCCAGAGCCACGGGCAGATCTGAAATGAATTCCACTTTCCTTTTGATGCTGAGAGCTGACGCCAGGGCCCACGTGCCCGAGGTCCCCAGGTGAGCGCCCCCTTTCACGGATATTCATAAATCTTTCATTGTTTTACAATCGGCAGAATCAAACTTGCCGGGGAGGGAACGAGACAATCAAAATGGTGGACCTGTGGTTGTAGACAGAGACTTGAGCAGAGAGACTAAAATGATGTCTGTCTCTACAGGTAGTGTTGACAGTAGCTTTTAATTTTTTTTTAATTAATACCGTTTCTGAATTGATCAGAATACCTGGTCTGCATTGTCCTTTAAGGTGTAGATTAAGGCATGATTAAGGTGTAGCTGTTGGCGCTATTTTCACTCGTACCTCTACAAATCATCATATGCACTTCCTTCATATTGGGCTTTATATGTTTTTCCTCCATAAAAGAGGAGCATTTTTCCGCCACATGGAAAATGCACAGCACATTGTGTGGCCAGGTTATTCGATTTATTTAATCTCACTATTAATGAAAAATTATTTGTTCAGGAAAAAGACGGTTCATGGAATGTTGGAACAAACAAATAACCTCACACTGTTTATGGAATTTGTATATATTTGTTTCACATTTGTATATAGCTCGTGAAAATATCTTATGACCTATACCAGGGGTCGGCAACCCATAACACTCAAAGAGCCATTTGGACCCGGTTTCCACGGAAAAGAAAACACTGGGAGCCGCACCATTTTCTGTCGACGGGGTGCAAATGAATCGGTCGCAGCGAAAAAAAAAGCTGCGACCAGTTCATTTATTTCGCGGACCGAACGCGAAAATAATTCTTGCGCCCAATTTTGCGCCCGATTCAATTGGATACTTATTATTTATTTTCCCAAGCCACGCGGAGCCGCAACATAAGGCTGAAAGAGCCGCATGCGGCTCCGGAGCCGCAGGTTGCCGACCCCTGACCTATACAATAGATGCGATTTCCCATCAAGCTTTGCATGTGTGATCTAAGCCCGATAAACTCAGCTAAAACATGGAAAAATAAGGGATTGTATTTCCAATGCGCCTTTCATGGGGACGGAGGTGCCATAAGGGGCCAGAATTTAGAGCCATATTTTGAGGAATTTTGCCAGTGCTTTGGGGAACGCTCACACTCTTTGCGATAAGCGCCACGGGATCTGTAATGACCACGGCGAGAAGGCACTGCAGACTAACGACTTCCAACGCACTGCCCCGCAGAGCTCAGCTACTCGATAAAAACCCCAGAGCAGTGATTATGTCAGAATGTAGTACGTGGTGAAATAACATGTCTTTGTTCATAAGAGTCAAAAAACTTTCAAAATGACCTTACAATTCATTTGTGTAAAAGGAATGCTTGATGGCTAGGTTCTAGCTATGGACTTTGTGTACAACATGTAGGCGACAGGTCTGTAGAAATAAGTAAATACATATAATTCAGTGACTATAATCATAATTATTTCAATAGCCTTGTCTCGCAAATCTGAACCAGCATTTGAGGCATTTCTGGGAGGCACATTTTTCATATGCAGGCCTTTTTAAATATTAGAATACTACAAAATATTTGTACTTGTCTTGAAATATGTTTTCTCAAAATAGGAATAGGCACAAAATGCTTCACAGAGAGTATTTCACAGAATATATAATATTAAGGAATACTTGGATTATTAAGGATTACACTGTAATCAGATGACCTGTGTAGGATATTTATTAGGAGGTTTTCAGCAAACCTTTAAATGAAACCTCCACGCTGTACCCAAAGAATACTCGCAGATATGACCTTTACAGCACACAGCCATCTGTCCGGCGCGGAGATGGATCTGCAGTCGATGGCTGTCGGGCGTGTCCGTAGCGTGGCGCCGATTTCACGCCTTGCTCCCGTCGTCCTCAAGGTTAACTTTCCGCGGAATGCCACAGCTCCTCCTGTCCCCTTCTCTAATGTGGGCTAAGTGATACCATGTGCTTGCACTGATAAGGCCTAAATCCAGTATCTCTGAGCATTACACCTTTAATTACACTGCTGATAAGGCGAAAGCTCCGGCATACCCCACGGTACTGTTGTCAAGCGTGGCTCTGAAGGGGCGAGAGATGTGCCTTTCTGTACCCCCACCCCCCCCACCCCCAGCCCCAAGCGCTACATGTAACGTTCTACAGAAGCTGCCCTTACAGATATGCAATAATTACCCAGCAGGGGTGGGCGGAAGCATGGGTAAGCATGAAGCATGAAGCAAATATTGTTTATTGCTTTTTGCATGGCGCAAAATCTGTCAGGCGCAACATAAGACCTCTTGCTTTTGCCTGTGGGAGGTGACACAGTGAGTCTGTGAAAGATGTGAGATGCAGGTCTTTGTATTTCTGTGCTGCAAATACAGTGCTACACTAATGACAGCTGTCAGTCTTGCTAACAGACTAAACTGGACAAAGATGGTCCAATCAGAGCAGGGGAATGGCGAGTGTTGAGTGCTGTTGTCTTGATTATACTGTATTCTTTCCATTTTTTAATGTGGTAAATAACCCTTGGTTTATGAAGTAAACAATACCTGGGAGACCCAATGACTAACCAATCAGAGCCTGTTCACATTTTATACCTTTCCTTATAGACTACTGAATGTGTTTCACAGTCAAGTCAGAGGATAGTCAGTTGAGCAGAAGGCAAACTCTTTGTCCCTTTGGCAAGACTAGCGATGATTTCCATGAAGTGAATTAAGTCAGTCAAGTCCTTAGTGCCTCTTGTTGACTATTTGCTTTCTAAAAGGCTCACAGCTCCATGGGAACAGTATTGATGTGGCTTAGCTGATGCTGTGCTGGAGACTTTGTGTCATTCGGGAGCCACTCTGTCTTGTTTGTTAGTTAAGGGGCTGGTTGGATTCTGTGCCATCTGATATTTTTTTAACCTTATTTGTTCTCATTTGTTTGACTGCAGTGGTTAAATCCAGTCAGTTAAAAATATTTTCAAAGAAAGAGAGAGCTTTGATGGGACTACACTGTTGTGGAAGTTTCTGAAAAATTCAAAAGGGTAGACTGTCTACTGCACATGTAACTGAACATTGCATTCGATGATGATTAAAAATCATCGCCGATTTAAAAATGGTCCTGAATGGTTGACTGTTAGCATTAGCATTAACATTAGTGGCTTGTTCTTCGTCCATGTCTCCTCCTCCTAGTGATACTGCTCCTCTTTCTCTCCTCCCCTGCCGCTCCATAGCTCACTTCCGTAGCCAAACTCTGCAAGAAGAGATGAAGTGACAGCCAGTTGGCTCACATTTCTGTAGGACTTAACCAGTGTCCCGATGGCTAAGCCCGTCTATAAATGCAGCTCCGTCGGCTAACGTCGGCCTTCGCTCACGCCTCGCAGATTGTGTGCGCGTGCACGTGAGCGCACGCCCGCGTGTCCCTCTGCTTCACCTCTCTCCGGATTTGGCTGTGTCGCTTAATTGGAAACGTGCTGTGAGCTTTCGGTTTTAGCTTAGCATTTGATCCCTCCTGGCTCCTTCGCACGGGTCTCTCCTGCTCTCCTGCTGTGAGTTCAGGGACACAGCAGTTTGGCCGTCATTAAAAGATTCTGCAGGGGAAGTGTGCAGGGGGCAAGCACTCCTTCTGCCCTGATTTTGGGGGCGGAATTCTGCCACGAGAGAGAGGTTTGACCGCTTGTGGGGTGTTCTGTGGCAAGATGGGATAAAACTTTTTTTACATTTTTTATTATTACTATATGAATCATTTAAATCTGTAAACATTTTCCCCCCATTTTAAAAGCAGGCCAATTGGCTGGCTCAGAACCATAGCAGTCAGAACCCGGATAAGCTGACACTAGTTTTTGCAGTTCACAGAAAGCAATGTGCCGCCTTTGTCCAGCAGACAGAAACAAGGGCAAGGGGATACCCACAGGGAAGCGAAGCACGCTGAAGGGGTCTACGTCTGCTGTAGTAGGTCTGGGCTGCGGCAGCAGGCCTGTTCATTTTCATTGTGTTTGAAGGGAACAAGGCACTGAAGAATTGCTCACAGATGTACAGAAGTGCTGTTTGGTTTGCACCCATAGACCTACAAAAGCATTGTGAGCACTGTGTATTTTGTACTCCCAAGATGCACCAAATCAGTGCGATGTGATGTCTGTTGTTTTGAGAGTGGCGCTAACAAAGCGGTAAATCTGCTAATTTCCTCCCTCGTACAAAGTCCCAGGTTTGCCAATGGAACCATGACTGCCTCGATTTCATATGCGAGAAGTAATGAAACATAGTTTCACTTGAAATACTGCCAGGTTTAATGAAAATACACAGAGACCTCAAAATGACATGGTTGAAGCACTGCAGGCTGTGGTGAAAAGACTTTGGTGGCGGATGGTTAACCGGACTTTTGAACTATGAACAAATAGTTCCCGATTGCCTCCACACCACTGGGCAATTTTCATCGAGAAAAATAATTCTGTTCCATTATTGTCAGTGGTGTTTTACAAACTGCACCCATTGTTGACACGCAGCTTTTGTCTCTCTTGTGCGATCACCAAGCTTGGTTTGAATGCTGTTGCATTGCTTGCCAATATCTACACCTCTAGGCAGAAATACATGAATACTTTTTATGGAGCCCATAGTTTATCTTTATCTGGCCCATAGTCATTTGCATCATGCTATTCTGGTATGGACACACCTCGTTGCGTGTGAAGTTTGGTTTGGGAGTTGTTAATGCATTTAATATCTTTCTAAACATGCTGTGAATTGATTTGCCAGTGTAAACTGCAAGCAAGGAAATGCATACATTTTCTGTCCTTATTCAAATCCCTAAGTCAGGGGACTTCAGCAAGGAAATTGAGCCGCATTGCATTAGTAAATATCTAGCTGAATGGATATAGGCTCTGGAAGTTGCCCTGGACTAACATTTTTGTAATATAATTGAGTAGACTCGCTTGGCTGTCTCGTTGCTTATAGCCAGCTAAGTTTCTGAAGATAGCAAGCAGCAAGCAAGTAAGCCGGCCAAATTGCAAATTCGGTGCTGTCAGACATTCCTGGAGGAGTACATTCGTGTTTTATATTTTCTTTCAATGAATACCCTTGACTTAATTAATCAACTGTATATATGTATTCGTGTGCATTTTCCCCAAATACGGTGCAGTAAAATAATTATTTAAACTAGGCTGCTGTGATTTATCATTGGCAAATTTCTGAATAAGGACCAGCTGAGAAAAAACGTTTGACAGGTTATATAATGAAAAGCACCTTGGGGTAAAAGCCAGCCTGCACACACCGCTCTTGAGTGACAGCCCTGCACCAGCTAGTTAGCCAGCCATGCTGCTTGATTGCCAGCCAGCCACCTCGTCAGCGCTTAGTGGGACTGAAATATTTGGCAGACCTGACTTCTTTTTGGCAGCCGGGATGTTTGCTGATAGATGGGGAAGGAACGAGAAAGGGTCTGTTTGCACACCTGTGTCCATGGAAAAAGAGCCCCTTTTATTTCGGCCGGATTAAAAGCTTTCCCAGTCGAAAGGCAGCCGCGCACCTGATCTTTATATAGGCCTTCGCAGTCATCCCAGACTTTTATTTGATAGCTTTTTTTCTTCTGGGTTTTATGTCCATTATTTTTCTCTGCCCGCCATGTCATCCAGTGGCTTAAATCTTGGGAAAGAGACCCGCGAGCCAGTTGATTGCGATTGTTTTTCCGAACCCGAAGGCAGAATATGCTATATATAAAACGCCGGTAAAAAGTTCTGTCTTTGTGTACTAAGGTCTCCTTGAGATGTGCAAGTCGGGCACCGTGGTCTGAAGGGGCGGATGAAACAGGTGGTGCGTGCCCAGTTTAGCTCCAGGTGATGCCCCTTGAATGTGGAGGTCAGAGCCAGAGAGGGCTAATGCCTGTGAAGGGAATGCCACGGTAATACCTACACCCTTGTGTAGTCTAAACACGGCAGAGAGGTCCTGCTGCTCTCCACAGCCCCCCCTCAAAAGGAGATCAAAGCCAGGCCTTGTTATTTTAACAAGGTGACCGCTCCGTCTCTGATTTAAGGGCCAGCTACAGCAACAGATTGGTCACAGGTCAAAGGTTACTGGCCGGGACGCAAACTGGCTGACCGTACAAATCCGTGTCTGGAACATTTTTGTTATTTTAACCGGACAGTTTCAGAGCTCAGTGGTTTCAGTAATTCACAAAATTAACGTGGCGTCCGTTTGTGCCGAGCTCGTCCCTGCGCTTGTGCAACACGGTGTCTGCATGGTGTTCAGTTTGCGTTTAAAAAAAAAGTAATAGCTTTGAGACTGTCAAACGGTTGGAATGGTGGACGGTTTTGAGGCGCATCAGGGTTGAGACCACACATTTATTTGAATGTCCTACCATGAGATCACACTGACTAATTGCTTGGTTCAATATTAAAATTCTTGTTGTTGAACAAAAAAATCAGAAAACTCAGTTGTAGATGAATCCTTTCTCAGCAGTACTCATACAAGAGAGCTTAATTTTTAATTGAATGTATTTTTTAATAAGTAATATAAAAATGTCATTCCCGAGTGGCTCAGTTTGTAACGGTGCTTGCCTTGAGCGCAGGCTGGACCCTATAGTCGCACGTTCAAGTCTAGGCTAAGCCCATATCACCAGGAGTCCATAGTGGTGAGAGACAACGGCAGTGGCTCGAGGGGCACAGTAGGGGTAGAAGATAAAAAACATGTTTTTAAACAAGAAGCCTGCCCAAAATTGCAGATATTTAATTAATATGAATGTCCCTGTCTGAAAGTGTGAGTGAATACCAAACTCTTTAATCAGTAATCGCACAGAAACAACTATAGTATCACACAGTGCTTGAGGGCTAAAAACATGTGGCTCAATTATGTCAGTATTTGATCTTGGGATCTGTTAGTAAAGCAAATAATTTGCCTTGCACATCCCTAGTTCACATGCATAACAATCAAATCCGTGTATCCTTTGAACCAGGAAACTGGGACACCTGCGAACACAATGGTGTCCATTTATATCAATAGCTGACTGATCAGTGAAAGTGCAGTCAATAGCTGTCATGCTGTTAGTGATGTGCATTCCATGCTTGCTAATGTTCATCTCATAACTGGTGTTCTAGATAACAGCAGGGTTTCCTTGCAAACACGCATATAAACGCACGAACACACACACACCCATATGCAGGTTTGATTTGAATGATGAATCATTTGTATTTAAAAAAATAGTGCTGTTCCACGAATATCTGTATATTACCTATTGCTGTGCAATATTTATTTAATGCTTTATTTAACCATTTTATTTGAGATTTAATTATTCTCATTTAAGTCTCGTTGGGATTTAGGACAATAGAATCACACACGCACACAAACGCGCTCACCACACACACAGTCTTATTACACGGGGGGGGGGGTTCTGTTTACACAGGTGTTGTGTGGGGGCATAGAGTAACTGCCCCTCAGCTGTGATCCTGGATCAGTATGGACCTTCAAGGTATAATGGTTTGGGTTTAGGATTAGTGGTGAGTAAGCTCGTCTCGGGACGCTTGTTGGAAGAAAAAAGCCTCCTGAGCTTGTGTGTGGGGAGAAAAATGCACTGACTCAATGATTGGAGGGTGAAAAAGTATGGGGATTAGGTGGAGTATTAAAGTGCAATATAAAATAACTTGTATCGTCAAGATCGGTTTCAGTCGTTAGTAGTGGTTAGTAGTGGTTAGTAGTGGCTCTGTGTGGCTCAGTGGGTAGAGCATGGCGTTGGCAGCGCTTAGGTTGTGGATTCGATTCCCATCGGGACCACAAATACTGAAAAATGTATGCATTTATTACCTTAAGTCGTTTTGGATAAAAGCATCTGCTAAATGGCAGATATTATATTACATATATTATAACCTGCTCAATTGAGTTATGCTTGCAAGGCAGTGAATTGAATTTGAATTACAGAGTTTATATGAACTTCAGCATTACGGACTGACTGGTCACCTGAAGAGGGTTTCAAAATTTGAAGTAGCATGAACAATTCAGCCTTATTAAGCAACTTAGTATCACTGATGCAAAAAGGTGAGCATTAAATTGAAACGTGCCATTTTACATTTATTAAAAACTATCAAAATTATACATTATACAACACATCCCCTTCCAAAATCAATGGAGCACTGTGACGTAACCATACGTGGTCTTAACAGAAAACAAAGGTATACAAGGTTTAATTTCTGCTCAAAAAAATAAATAGGGACAGCTATGGGAAGAAATCGGGAAATGAAATAGAACATTCTATTTTAAGTTGCTTGAAAAAACTCTCCCTGTGCCAACATTGTTTCAAATTTATGCGTCAAAGGGCTAGCCAGGAAAATTAATAATTTGCTACCTAACTAGTCATGTTACTCATGACGGATTAACGAGATAGACAATGTTACATCATAAAATCATGTAATGGGTTTAATTTAATGTACTGTATATACACACACATATATATACTTACATACATAAACACACACACAGATATATACTTACATACATAAACACACACACAGACACTTGGACACACACACACTTGGCAGTGTCGTGTACTGCTAATTGAGATTGCCTTGTAATCTAAAGGCAGGTTTTGATATTCAGATATCAAATATGACAGGATTAGCTCTAGTAAATATCAATTTTGCTGGATATTGAATTATTATTATATGCAAATGATGCCATTTTCCTGCTTAGCAAATAATATTTAACTTCTCCACCGAGGAGCCTTGATATAGAGAAAAGGGTTTGAGCAAATAAATCATATTCCATTGAATATTGCAGTGTAAACAATGACCTTCATGCTTCACACGCGCTGTATGAAAAGGTGCTTGTCTTTTCCTTGTTAATACCGGAGTGCTGTTTTTCACTGCTCTCTCAGGTAATATGATGTGTTTGTTGATATGACCGCGCTCGGAAATGGCAGTGAACCGTGCAGCTTTCAACCGATGCAGTCGTCTTTCTCCAGGCTGTGAATTCAGGTTTATAAAAGTGTCCCCCCTCTGAACTCAATTTTCACCACACTCTCTACTCTTATCTCTCTTAGTAACCCCCCCCACACACACACACACACATACTCTGCTTGTGTTTATCTTCAGAAGTCCCTTGAAATTACTAGAGATGCACCGATTGCGATTTTCTTGGCCGATTCCGATTTCCAATTTTTGATTAGTCTGACCTGCCGATACCGATTTTGGCCGATTCCGATTTTTTTTCCTAAAAACAATAATTGACAACTTACACCAACATTTTTGTAACTTTGCTTTAATAGAAAATTAAGATTGACAATTCTGAGGTAGGTCAGAAGCATGAGGTAGGTCTCACTAAAACACATTTCAAAATAAAAAAAGTGTTCCAGGTTACTGGACAGAGCTTTTCTTTTTTTGTGCAAATTAAATTCAACGATGAATAAAAGAGAATCCAACAACAGTGGCATGTAGCCTTTAAGTAATAAATAAAAAGAAACAAGAGTAGTTTAAATTTACTGACATGGTGACAGACCATTAGTCCGGAAATATTTTTTTTTTAAACACTAACGTTATATTCTGATGACAGATGACACAAGCCCTTTTTCCATTAAATAATTATATGGCTTCAACTTGATGTGCATCAGAAAGTTATTGCGACAATGCTAATGGAAAACAGGTTAGTTCGAACCTATGATGCGCTAGACTAATTTGTTTGCTAGAGGTGGATTAGAGTAGATCCCAATTCTATATAGTGCAATGGAAAACACTTGTAGCGATATAAGGGCGGATGTTTCAGTTGCGGAGCTTGTCAAAGGCATTAAAACAAGCCGCTCTTCAGCAGAATTTCGTTATTTGCGTGAGTCAGGTAGCCTAACGACTACGACTTTAACTAGCTTCAAAGCCTAGATAAAAATGTTTCAAACTAGGAGTAATTGGAAAAGAGGCGATGCTGCTGTTTCTGAGTTTGTTTGATAGTGGAAACGCACAGCTGGCACCTTCATGCACAACACAGTTAATACACCATTTGTGGTTTAGCTAGAAATCGTTAGATGAATTTATCATTAGGTCTAATAAGTTCGATTTGTATGAGTGAATAGCACTGTTTCATAACGTCACTCATTAGCGAACATAATGATTTCAGTGCAATTCAGTGCTTCAGCAGGGCATAATTACGTCAGGTGTATGCACTACCACTATGTTCTATTAATGGAAAATGGTTCAGAGGAACCGAACTAGCGCAACGAAGTTAATTGTTAATTAACCCCGGTACCTACGGTACTATAGAAAAACGAGTACCGTTACATTTTCAGAATTTGGGCATCGACTTGGTACCTGGGTGATGACTTTTCAAGTGTCTGATTAGGTTGGTCGTTCGAGCGTTTTCGAGGTTGTTCCTCCGCGGCTTATTTTCGATTGACATGTATGACAAACTGCAAGCTTTAAGTCGTCTTCACTGACTGTGAAAACGCCCATACTAAGGACATGTTGAGCGTTTTCAGCGCTGCGCTCATCTGATCTGTTTGCATTGGCTCACGGGTGCGCGCCGTCCACGTGAAAAGAGGGGGCGAGGAGCCAACCGGCGCACAGAATCGGCTATGTGGGTGATCGGGATCAAGTCACCGATTGAGGCCGATCAGCTGAAAATCGGCCATTTCGGTCAGAGGCCGATCGATCGGTGCATCTCTAGAAATTACCTAAACAGAACCAATTTCCCCCTTTCAGAATTGCTGAACTGTACCATCGAGTTCATTTGATCCACTACAAGCATCCGGCTCAGCTGAATTAATGAATAATCCGTGACGGAAAATAAATAGCCTGTAACTTGATGGGTGTTTTCTCATTTGCAAGGTTATTATTTAGCCCGTGATTCTACTTCAGTAATTACGATTCTACTGTTATTCATGTTAATACAAATTCCATGCTATTTTTGAGAAGGAACACATTTTTCAAATATTAAGCTCCAACCCTATCATTTTTGTGGTAGTATATACCCTCATAGATATTTATGTCTTTTGTAAAAGCAGACCCTGTAATATTCTGTGTGTGTTCCTCAAGGGCAAATTTTGACTGAAAGTAGGACAAGTCCACAGGTGCGGAACAGTTGTTAAGGAACTGGGGTTGTAGGTTTCAGGGTTGATTCCATTGCCGGGGCACTGCTGTTCTGTATTTGAGCTTCCTGAATTGCTTCAATAAATGTTCAGGTGTATGTAAATAGATGAATGGACCTCTTGGTGTGTAGCTGTTGTGTGGTGAAATGCAGTGTTCATGTGGTCAAGCTGCCTTACTCTTTCAGGGTGAATAGATGGGTTTGTGGCTGGTAAAATGAATGCGTTTTATATACAGCCGTTGGCCCTTTTGCATATCTCTGAGACCTATTTCCAGGGAAAATACTCCATCTCCCAATATTTCCATCTGCCTGAAGTCTGAAGAGATGAGGGAAATATGATTGATTGGCAGTTATCAGTCCTGAACTTTGTTGCCGATATACATTTCTGCCCTCTGGGGTCTGAGATTGGAAATGGAATTATATTTTTGACATTCATGGTAGGGGTGACATTTTGCAGGGGGTGAATGTGCATTGATGTGATAATGAAAATAAATGCACCCTGTTTTTCATTTCATATGAAATAATACAGAGAAATGTTCTAAACACATATTGTGTTGTTGACATGTGGAGATCACATACTCCCACGGGTGTGGTGGTGGTGGAGGGGAGGGGAGGGGGGAGGGGAGGGCCACGTGAGTAATTAAAACCTGTGGCAAAAAGAATGCTGTGAAAGGTCAGAGGTCAGACTGAAGATGGCATTTTTTCTCTGTGAGTCTTCAACAGAGTCTCCAGGGGAGAGGGGATCTACCAGGTCTGGGGCCCAATTCCTGAATAGTTTTCATGGAAAAACTAGAAAAAGTTAACCCTATATACAGAGCCACTTAAAAGTCGACACCTTGTCTCAATCATTTCACCTTTTGTTGCCTTACAGCCTGAAATTAAAACATATTAAATCAGACTTTTCCCCACACAGTGTTTTTTTGCATACCTCAAACAGGACTGAATGTGGACTGTTTTGACTAGTGGCTTCCTTCTTACCACCCTACCATACAAACCATAATTGTGGAGAACTTCCTATATTTTTGACACATACACACATTGACCACTCTTTGCTCTTTCAAGTCCTGTAGCTCCTTCATAATTGTCATTGGCCTCTTGGTGGCCTCTCTGACTGGTCCTTCTTGCTCGGCCCTGGCATCCATTCTCCAAGGGATATTTAAAGACTTTGAAATCTTTCTATACCTATTTCCTGATATGTGCCTTTCCACAACTGTATCCCAGAGTTCTTTTGAAAGCTCCTTGTTGCTCATGGTTGATTCTGTACTCTGAAATGCACTACCAAGCAGTGGAATCTTCTAGGAACAGCTGGTTTTATTCTGAAGTAATCAGAATCGCTACAATTGAGCACAGGTGGAGGCCAATTCGCTTGGTCTGTGATCTGGAAGGTGATTGGTTACCCCTGAGCTAGATTACAGTTGGTATGATAAGTGGGGTGTAGATTTACCAATCCAAGTTATTCTAGTTTCTATTTATTTAATTAATGTTCAGAAATGTTGATAATTTTTTAAACCTTGGAAGTTAAATGTGTAAATAAAGGTGGGAAAAGTCTAATATTTGTTTTAATTTCAGTAGATGACATTTTTGCGACTGAATGTAGACTTTAAACGGGGACTGTGTGTATGTATATATACTAGGGCTGGGACTTTAACGCGTTAATTTCGATTAATTAATTACAGAAAAAATAACGCGTTAAAAAATTTACGCATTTTAATCGCACTACATTTTTGCACTCCAGACACCACGGAACGTTTCTCAATGCTAAACATGTTGCAGCTAGCGTGGAAGCCAGAGCTAACGCTGATCAGGCTAACGTTAGTCCTAGTACGAGCAAGCAGAGTCGCCAACCCACACTCGACCAGATGACGGGGTTCAGAGCCAAGATGAGTAAGACCACGTCTAACAAAGTAACCAACTCACTGGCTCACTGGATTGCCGTGGACTGTAGACCACTTTCGGTGGTCGAAGATAAGGGGCTAGAAAAGGTGCTACAGATTGCGTCGTCTGACACAATTTATGAACTGCCATGCAGAAAGACAATTTCGAAAAAATCCAGCAGCTTCTTCCAAAGGTCCTTTGCACTATCATATTCCTAAAATTGCTGCACTTTGTTAAAAATTGCACTGGTCTGTGTAGTAGCTAAAATAAACAAGATTTTGCTGCTTAAACTTATGTATATGTCTATTCATTGATTCACTCGTATACCAAAATCCATTTGAATTGAAAAATGTTGCTTCTCGTGTCAAATATTGATATGCGATTAAAATGCGATTAATTTCGATTAATTAATTACAAAGCCTCTAATTAATTAGATTAATTTTTTTAATCGAGTCCCACCACTAATATATACATATATATATATACATATTAGGGGTGTAACGATTCTCCAAAACAACAAAGAACAATTGGCTAAATCATAGTCTGACTTATTACCTAACATCTAAAAAAAAATCCATGACACTTCCAGCTATTTTCCCCTTATTAAGTTGTGATGTATGTAATCTAACAGATTTTCTTGTTTTGGATTTGGATTCTTTTCCACCCCTCTAAAAAATTTGCATCTGCATTGAAGTTTGGGCTGAACTCCCTGAAAAGTCTTTGTTCACTTTTAAGTAAAAGACCCAGCCGCTTCACTTGACTTGATGTATCCACATTTCTTGCAGTTCCTAAAACATGAATTCATACCATAAAATTGAAAACCCACTGGGGTAAATCAAGTAAAAGAAATTGGTAGTACTGAAATGCATTTTTCGGTGCCTTGTCGATGGAATGGAATTCTATGAGAGCGAGCAGAATTCACTGAGAGAAATCTTGTGCACCACTTTGACCTGCCTATCCTTGGCTTCTAGGAAAGGAATTGTAGGATCTGAATGCCAGCTCCACATGGTTATAGAAAACCAGCTCATATGGAAAAGATTTCAATTCTCAGCCTCCCATCTCCTCAGTCTTCTGCACCGTCCGCTGATTGCTTCGTCTCCCGTTTCACCACTAAACTGACTGATATTCTGGCTCTTTCCAACATTCCTCCTCCTCCTCCTCATTGTTCCACAGTTCCTTGCATCTTCCACTGACTCATACTTTTCCCTCGCTCCCTCCCTTTTCCTCAAAAACACCCCTCTCATTTTAGGCTTTCCCTCCTGCTTTTAAACAGTCTTTACTTTACTTTACATTAGCTCTTCTCAATAGGCCTAATCTTGATCCCTCAAATCCCCCAAATTGCCACCCTCTCTTCGTGACTCCCCTTCTCCAAAACTCCCGAAGGAGATACTCATCAGATACCTTTCCCTGCATTCCCTTTTCGGCATTCTTTCCTTGATCCTTTTCCGTCTGGATCTGGTTCCTCTCACTCATCGGACACTTCACCCATGTCTATAGCGCTCATTTAGGTTTCTGCAGCTGGTCCTTACATTACCTTTTATTTCATCTTTTATCTTTTGGCTCCTAACAATACAGTGGGGTCTCCCGTGGAATTGGTGGCATTGTTGTGGAAGTTCACCAACTAGTGATTTCCAGACACTCTCAGGCCATTTCCTGCAAGCTCGAATGATGGCATTGAATAGAGAGAAAAAAGGTACAGGCAGTCTGAATTATATTTGCAGGAAACGTCTAGATTTTTTGAGGAGCTCCTGGATACTGCTGCTCCTTCTCTGAGAAGCCCTCCCTGGCCTTGCTTGTTGCCTGACGAGGCACTCTCTGCTCATTACTAGAGACCATTAACTGGGAGCCTGTCAGCTTGGTGTTCCTTTCCTTAATAAGGACTGGAATTTTGGCGCACGATTGTGAGAATATATTTCTCACAATGTATATATTTTTTCCAATCCCAAACATTAGTCCAGCATAAAGCGGGAAGATCCTGCCATGTCTACACATGAAGTACAAATATGAGCTCTGTATTCTAGGTCAGTTTGAGTGCTTGGGATCAGACATGTGAATGCGTGAGTGCTCTTGTCTGATGTATGAAGTGATGCAAGACTTAATTCGATCATAGCCAGCAAAGTTGGCAACAAGTTTAAATTAGACATTGTTAGCTAGCTGATTTAAAAGGGAAGCGCCAATCATAAGTCTTGCATGATGATATGTCGAAAACCCTTGTAATAATGGTAAACAGTTAGTACTCTTCAAAAAGTTTTACTTCATTGCAAAGAAAGAGCTGACAAATGTAGGGCTACAGGACTCAATGAGGAGCACATTTGTGGATGGTATGATATAGATGCATTGGCAAAAGCCAGCCCTGTGATTGGGTTAATTCTGGATGAGTCAACTGATATAATGGCAAACATCTAAAGACCTTGTATAGGGTTCCACCTCAAAAAAAAAAAAGTAACAAACGTATCTGACTTTCCATTTATTCAAAGTTAAGTGTGTCTCCGGGTATGAGTGTATTATAATTGCAAGCACATTCTTTTAATATGTTAATATAATTTCAGGAATAGACCAACAAGACAATATGATATCTTTAACTTATTTATGGCAGCTGGCATGCTAAGCAACTATTTATTGAACCCCCCCAGACTTTGAAATACCCCGTTTAAATGTCCCCTTTGTTTTCTTGTTGCTTGTATTCAGAGCCCTTGTTTCTACTTCACCCTGTTAACTGTTTTGCTCCCCTTCATCTTTAATCCATTGTCTCTATCTAGACTCCCTCATTTCATAGTCTTTTTCATATTTAGCTGCCTGTCTCTGGCCCGTTGTGTACTTGTTATTCCTTAATGCTGTTTGTGTCTTGTAGACATGCCACTTTACACACCACTGATCTTTCACTTCAGTTCATCCCCTCTAATAAAGCTCCAAAAAGTTTACATTTACGAATCCAGTTTTTGATTAAAGAAAAGGCAGGTACACTTCTGTTTTCAGTTGTGTGTTCTGTTCAAGGAAGAATCAAGATAATTTCACCATTTATCACTGCAGTTTGCAGAGATTGTGTGGCAAAACAGCCTTTTCAGAAGACATTTAAATGATTGACATCCAACATTTACATTGTATTTAGCAGATTCTGTTATCCAGAGCGACTTACAAGATGTGCATATATACATGGTAAGATTAATAATTATTTTATAATACGGTATTAAACATGGATACAAAATACAAAATGCAGTATTAAACATGTAAGCAGCGGTGTAGACATTTAGCTGATGTGCAGAATCAGTGGTAGTGGAGTCTGAAGAGGTGGGTTTTGAGTCTCTTGCGAAGATGGCCAGTGATTCCGCGGTCCTGACCGACTGCGGAAGATTGTTCCCACAGCGAGGGGTCAGGACAGAGAAGAGGCGAGACCGCAAGGAGTGGCTGCCAGGCGCCTGGAGGGATGGGACAGTCAGTTTACCAGAGGAGGCGGAGCGGAGGGGTCTGGCTGCGGTGTAGGGTGTGATGAGTGTCTGGAGATAAGGAGGAGCAGTTCCTCTAGCCGCTTGATAAGCTAGCACCAGGGATTTGAATTTAATGCGTGTGCGATGGGGAGCCAGTGCAGAGAGGAGAGGAGAGGAGAGTAGAGTAGAGTAGAGTAGAGGGTGACGTACGTGAACTTGTGTTGATTGAATACCAGACCTGTGGGAGCATTCTGGACCAGTTGCAGTGGCTTGATGGCACAGGCCGGTAGGCCTGCCAGCAAGGAATTGCAGTAGTCCAGACGTGAGATCACCAGGGCCTGGAACAGGAGTTGTCTGGCCTCTTGGGTGAGAAATGGTTGGATCCTCTGGATGTTATGGAGGGAGAATCTGCAAGTCCAGGTGATCTCTGCAATGTGACAGTTGATTATATACAAGGTCTAGCATAGGAATGAGAGGAGAGGGAGAGGTCGGTAGTTAGAAATGTTGGCAGGATTAAGTGAGGGTTTCTTGTGGAGGGGGATGACATGGGCCTTTTTGAGGGCAGAGGGAACAGAACCAGAGGAAAGAGAGGAGTTGATTACATTGGAGACAAAGGGGAGGATGTCCGTAGTGATGGATTTAAAGAGAGGGGAAGGAGTGGGATCGAGAGAGAAGGTGGTAGGATGGTGGGAGTGAACAACTTCTGAGATGTCAGAGTCAGGGAGGGGTGAGAAGGACAACAGGGAGATGAGAGGTTTGGGTAGTGTGTGGGTAGTGTTGCAGGAGAGGTTGGGGCTACAAAACATCTTGCTATTCCTAGGCAGTATTTGCATAACGCAGCATATTTCAATTACTATATTTGATTAAATTATTTCGGACCATGATGTTTTGAGTCCATTCATAATGCTACAGCAGCAACCATTGATATGATGAGTACAGAATATAGACTTCCTTTTTAGTATGGTTAAGCTGTATGAAGGTACAATTGTTAAGCATTTATTTTTTAAACCTGACCGATTCACCAGCTCCATTGACACTGACTAGTTGCCGTCTCAGAGCTAGTAGTAAACTACCTTGGGAATTGTACGAAAACATTTTCACCTTTCAGAATCTCCAATCTTAAATTACACCTCTTGATGGATCTTTGTAAATGTATGCATTGCAGTAGTTTAATATACATAAAAAATGCAGATGCAGATGTTGCTCTGTTAGTTTATTTGAGGTTAATGTCAGATTGTCCTGGTTATATGGATTTGATATTCTGTGATCTTTGCACAGTTTCCATGTCTTCTGCACATCAGATTGCTTGTGTTATGGTGTGAAGATTCAGCAGCACCTAAGGCATTTATGATTTGGCTAAAAAAACATAAACATTAGCAGACATTTACTAGCTTTGTTAAATTGATTTAATACAGTAGGTATAAAATGTATTCACCCTCTTTGACTTTTTCCACATTTTATTGTTACAACATGGT